>JARHVA010001132.1:2232500-2545000 GCA_037957365.1 Torreya grandis
TCATTTTAAACCCAAAGTTTGAAGTGTTCAAGACTTAACATGCTAAAGATTCATTTTAGGCACCAAATTTGAAGTATGTATGATTTTAATTAAGTTCTTTTTAAACTCCAAATTGAAGTGTATGATTAATTAAAACACTCAAATTAACTTCTAAACCAACCTTTCAACCTATAAAAACAAGATTAGGACTGCCTGCTTTGAAGCACTTATGAGATTGAACAAATAACTTCACAAAAAAGAGCTCTCAGGTTTCACATAGTCAATCTCGCTACTCCACAGCGTAATCCCACGACTTTGCAAAACCATGATTTAGATAGACAATATCACTATTTGGGTTAGACTAATAGAAAATATAATATCGCTACTTGGGTTCATAATTCTACAAGTCAGGTAAATAATCATGTTATTCGGGTCGATAATCCTATGACTATGAGAGTTGTAGTATTATCATTTAACTTCTAATGGTTTATCGATAATATCGTGACTCAATTAGGCAATCCTGTCAGTTGATTTGATAATCATGTGACTAACTAGTTGTGGTATTATAATATCGCTACTAGTGAATCGTGGGGTTGTAATATAGCCACAAAATCTATAGATAGAGACAGGGTTAGTCTAAAAACACAATATAAAACACAATACCACAACTTGGAATGACAAAGCCATGATTGTCTCAGTGGCGGGATTGGGGTCCAGAGGATAAACTCATGAATCCACATGGACAAAACCGCTACTTCCATAAAAATGAATTTTTCGCTAAATTTTTACGTTCCTTGCTTCCACACTCCAAGATCTTATATGACAATGGTTAGTAGTTTGCTTGTAGGTGTTATTTGACCAAATTTGTGATGTTAGGTCCCACTAGGCGTGCCATTATGTAAACTAAGAATTTGGTTTAAAAGAAGATGGTTAATATCGTGTTAGTTCTCAAATGAAAACAAAATAAAAAAAACACACTAACTAGCATAACATCTCTAGGCCTAGTCACTAGGAGGAGTTTATTGAGGAAAAACCATTTGAAAAACACAATTAAAAATGAAAATAAATGAGAAATATGAACATAAAACATCAATTTTTTACCAAATCCTTGATTGTTCTAAAAGGCTCCGTCTTTGGCTTGCTCGGCTTGTGCTTTAAGAGATTTTCATCAATAGAGTGTGGCTACCTTCATCCCCTCTTGGCACCTTTGGCTTGTGATGGCTTTGGCTTGACTTGGCTTAACAATTTGACATTATAACACTAATTGCAATGGATTTAAAGAGCTTTTTAGTATTATAATTTTAAATCAAGAGAGCTTAAAAATCAATAAACAAGGCTTCCTATTTATAGATTTTGCAAAATGATCAGAATGAACCTAAACCATCCATCTCAAGATGAAAATGTGTGGCTAAGGATTCATTCAAATTTGGAAGCTAAATTCAATAAATGCCCTCATAAATATTTATGATAGAGACATGAAGGGTCTTAATGAGGCATGCGATGGTTTAATCCTGATATTTTATGCATTTATGGTCGAAAGATGTCTTTCCAAGAAATGATGTCATTTGATGATGTAGATATTCAATATTAATTTTCAAAAATAAATATTCAATAAGTTACATGAAATTCTTAATTAGGCTCTTAATTAAAATTGATTAACCTTAAACATGATTAGTCAATTTTGATACAAATCTTGACAATTGGTGTACAAATTAATCAAATTGGTTAGAATGTCGTATTATTGGCTCAAAATTTGATTAGATTGAAATTAGGATGTGATGTTAAATGCGTTGGATCTGTTATCCTATTTAAGATGTTCCCAACACAAAATAACAAATGCACATGTCTTGTGCAAAAAAATTGGTAGAAAAGAGTAATCTAGAGCACCCGGGTGTGAAAATGTCATTTTGACTCCAAAAGATTTGATCAAAGTTAGTTGTTTCATAAATTTCATTACCCCATTTAATAATACTCTGGTTAAAATTGGCATTTGAATATGAAAAGTTTAAATTTTTTAATGCATTTTAATGTTTTAAAGTCAAATTATGCATTTTGGTAGAAATTGGTCAAAACCTGGTTGAAGGTCATTGGTGACCACTTTTAGGTGTTTACATATACTAATTTTCTAAAATTTATTGTATAACTATGAAAAATATTGAATATTTCTAGTTTACATCATGTAATTAGAATAATTATTGCTTGAATATAAATATACACCAAGACTAACCCATATAACCATTATACAATATGCACAATAAAGAATCAACTACTATAATATATCCATTAGGTATTTTTACAATCTAAAATAAGTATCTGATTAAAATCAATAAGTAAATGAAACCTAAAAAATAATTTGAAAATAGGTACACCATTCGTCCCCTATGCCAAATTTACTAAAAATAGTAAATTGCAAATTCTAATAAAATAATTTAAACATAATTTTTGTGTAAAATCAAAATGTATAAAATAAACATAATATAAACATTTCTAATTTGGAGCTTATTATTTATGGAAATATGCTAAAAAGGGGAATTGCATAAAAATAAAGGACTTAGTTGGAAATTAGACATGCACGATTGTGACTGTGAGAATGAACTGATTGTACAGTTGTGTGAGGTCATTGTGAATCAAGAGCAGGGTTTTGTATCAACCCAAGACAAGGCTACGCTATTCATACGAGGTTGAGCTGTGTTGGTGTCTGTAGGGTATGTCAATGTCTAATAGGGTTTTTATTTTCATTATAAAATTAGGTCAGTGCACTTCTGCATGTAGGGCTTGTGTGTGCGCTCAGATCTATGCAATTCACTGCAAAAGCCACTATGTACCTTTTTATTCACTTGAAACCCTTGTTCAATAGGTAATAAATAATAAACATAATGAATAGGAAAAAAAGGTTAGTATCTGAAGTTGTGCTTGACATGAACATCCCCTATGTTGAGCATTACCTACATATCAATACCTTGAAGATGGGTCAAACTCCTTGTAGTTCTCTCATGCTACGATGGTGTGTGTAAAATACTAGTGTAATGTTATATGTTGGTGCAATCCTAATGTAATTATGTGATTCAATAATGACTTGTGATCTTGGAGGAGTACTCAAACTTAGCTTAGGGCTATTTGTGTTGTGTGGACTTGGAATTGGGAAGAATAAGTTATTTCCTCTCTGTGTAGTAAGATATGTTAGTACTTTTCAATTGATGAGCCTTTAATGAATAATGAGTAGAGAATGTGGCTTTATAGTAGTATTTTTGGAAATTCCTCTAATGGGACTTGCGAAACGTGTAGAATGACCTATTAGGCAACTTTGAATTTTGAGAAAATAGCCATTATTGAGCAAGAGGATGTGGTCGATGAATTCAGACACTATTGACGAGTGGAATAGTCCTGAAGGAACGACCTTATCTAAGAAGCATAAATAACTAAATAGGAAGTGTGGATCAATTTGTTAGTGATGTTAGATTATTTGGAAAGAATAATATGAATATCATGTATCCGAATTGCTTAAGGTTAAGGGTCATTTGCATAGAGAGAGAGGAATAATAGTTTAGAATCATGGATGGGAACATGAACTAAGTGTGTATAAAAGAATGGTCACAAGTACATTGTTTTAGCATAAAATGTTAAATTTAGTATCTACATAGTCCTATTAACCTATTAAGATTATTAATGGACAATTATATTCATATTCATATGGAAAAGTTTCTAAATTTTTGACATAAAGGCATGTACTAATGTACCATGTGGCCACAAATACAACTATATGGGGCAAAATTGTAGTTGATCAGTACTTGGGTCATGTTGAAGTATAATAGTATGAGATTGAACATGGGGATGAATCTATATTAATCCAAATGGATTAATTATGGACGTGATCACAAATCTTATTATCACATTTGCATGTACATGCAAGTTGCACTCAATACATTGTATGTAGTATTTTGGAATTGAAATGAAATACTTTTTTTTGAGAATGTTGAACCTGAACACTAAAAGATGTAAAATAAATAAATAAGATTGAGCATTCATATATGGGGAATATACAATTTATTTAATTAATAAAATCATTTACACATGCACGTCATAATGAGTGCTCACAATGAAACTCCACTTGCCAAAATCAAATGGTATAATTTCACCCCTTAAGGTTGATCATTTTCTGTGACACTTTGTGCCATGCCAATTTCAATGTGGATGGATTGGCATGGTCATTTTACTTAGTTATGTGTTTCTATGAAAATCTATTAAGGATATGACCTTGGGTGAGTTCCACATGTAAACCTTGTGGGCTACCTTTTCGTCATAACTTGGAGTGCAAGCTACACAACTACTATCCACCACAGAGAGCAATTTTGATCGTGGTTGAAGCACAAATGGTGAAAGCTCAAGACACTACATGAGCCACATGTCATCATGTTGTAGAATTGTTGAGGGGTGAAACTAAAAGAGTGCAAAAACCTAATTATTTAATTTGTAAAATCATTTATACATTTGTGTTTGGAAATTGATCTATTTAGTTAATAGATTTAACTATACATTTTAAATTGTGTCGTAATGCACTTCTCGATTTTCATATGGGGCAAACTTACAGTTGATCAATACTTGGGTTACATTAAACTATAATAGTCTTAAACTGAACCCAACGACGAATCCATATCACTCTAAAAGGATTGATTGTAGATGCAATCGCAAATGTCATTATCGCATTTATGTGTACACATAGGTTTTGCTCCATACATTGTATGCGAGATTTTGGAATTGAAATAAAAGTTTTTTTTAAGATTGTGTTGTAATGTGCACTCACGTAATGTTTATTCTTGATGTTTGTATAGGTCAAACTTATAATCAATCGATACTTAAGTCACGTGCAAGTATTATAATATGAGATCGAACCTAATGATCAATCTATATCATTTTGAAAAGATTAATTATGAATGTGATCGCAAATCACTTTATCATATTTTTTTTTGGAGCTCACATAAGTTGTGCTTCATACATTGCATGTAAACTTTTGAAATTGAAATAAGAGATTTTTTTTAAAAGCTTGACCTAGAGTACCAAAAATGGACAAATAATCAAATAAGATTGAGAATTCATACCTAGCGAATGAGATAAGAATTGGTAATGCGGCAATTTGCACCCAAGCGAGGATCATTCGGATCTACGTCATGACTCATAGTCAATCAATATCCTTTGGAAAACCATTTTCTAAATGATTTGTAGATAAAATACATTACTCTTGGTGAAAAAAATCATCATGAAAGTGTTAAGATCAGATCATTGAATGGGCCTTGTTTATTTAAAACTCTTTAGTTTTTTTGTAGTGATCTTCAATAGTGAAGGTTTAAATTAAAAAAATGAATTTTAACTATATAAGTTTATTTATTAGTTTTAATTTTAATTGTATTATTTTAATGGTAGATTATATATACATTAATATTAGTTATTAATTTTTAAAAAAGTTATATTACTAAATGTATTATGAATATTAAATATTAAAAATAAATAAATAAAGTTTATTATTAATATATAGAGGCAAGTTAAACAAATATACTAGTTATGTTTAGAGGTATAACTATATTGATGGAGAATTATGATTTTTCTGAATTTATACGTTGAAGAAGTAATTTAATTTTTGAATATAAATATGTTTAATTTGTTATGTGTTATGTTGACTTATTCTTATAATTATTTAAAAAATCATTTCCACGTCTTAGAATCAACATTTGCTTTATATATCCCTTACAATTAAACTGGTTTAATTCCAACTCTTCTGCATTAAGTGAAAGGGTTGATTCATTGATTTGACATTTTTCACTATCAACAAAATAGAAATGGACAAAAGAATAAGAATTGTCGAGTTGACCTCAAAAACTTCAAGTGACTAAATGTACCTACATAATCTGAATAGACCTCAAGTCAATATAGTTCTCCCAAGAAGGGAGTAATGCGATGATAAATGATGATTTGACTTTGACTGGGTCAAAGTTGGATAAGATGATTTTATTTGAAAATAGATGATTAAGAGATTGATAGAATTTGCAAGAGGGTATATTGTCATTTCAACGCATCTTCACATATACCTTGCAACTTGATTTTTGATATTGCACACGACAATATGCAACATGATGGCCTAGTCATAATGTGTGTAAGCACTACCCCTTGATCCAATAGACAAATGATAACAACACACCATGATATGAAAAACCATGATGATATTATTGACGTATGTCGATGGATAGACTCAAGTACAAGTGCATGATGGGAGGCACCATGATATGGAAAAACCATGATGACCATGTTGTCGTACGTAAATGGATTGAGTCAAGGCACAATAGGAAAAGCAAACAAACAAACAAATAAGCAAACACACAAAAACCTAAAAATAAAAGCAATAAAAAACATCTTACCAAAATCTACGTGTGAAGGCTCGATGATATTGATATTTAGATGGTACCCTAGGCAAGGATACATACAAGGGAGCGAATTTGGGAAGGACATTTCTTGAAAAAGTTGGAATGATTGGATCAAGGATTTTGATTGGATTTAGGACAAGACAAAAGCTTTTATATTTTGTGGATTTGTATATTTTTAGGGATTATTTGATGTTTTTGGACTTTTTGATGTATGAACAAGTGTTACTAGGAGACAAAAAACATGTTCTAACACCGAGATGGGAGATGATAATGGATGAAATAGATTCAGAATGATGTTGAATGGTACTGGACGAGGATAGGGGATGATTAGGAATGTATTAGGGATCTCCAAGGACCATGTTGTGTGGAAGCCAAATGTCCAATCGTCAATGACTCATTCAAAGGATTATGCCAAGATGGTTTCATAAAAAGTCTCAAGACTTCTTCCACGTCCTTATCAAGATCAAAACATGAAGAAAGGACAAGCACAATAGGATGAATATGAGGATGATGCAAGGTGTCTAAGATGGTTAATTATGATTTGAAAGGGATATGTAGGACAAAAGATTTAGATGGAAATGGGGTTGCCCCCAAGCATCGAGGTACTTGTAAACAACGATTTTTTTACACACAACATCGAAAATTGCTTTCATCATGGTACTTGTCTAAAGCACCAGGTATGGTTTTCACCATTTGATAGATTATTTCTCTCTTTTGATTTTTTGATATATATATATATATATATATATATATATATATATATATATATATATATATATATATATATATATACATATATATATATATATACACATATACATATATATATATATACACATATACATATACATATATACATACACACACACACACACACACACACACACACACACACACACATATATATATGTATGTATATGTATATATATACATATATATATATATATATATATATATATATATATAATATATATATATTGATTTGGGATTTTATTGCCACAACATGAGATCCTTTAGGTGTGTGCTCCAATGATGTTGTCATGAACTTCATTGATTTCTAAATTGGATTCTTCCAAATTGATCAGGATGTCATCATAGCCCCTATGATAGAGGGTATTGCCAAAAATGGTGAAGTGGAAGGCATACTATATGGAGGATGTTTTCTGATTACATTAAGGATTTAGAGGGATGGAATGATTACGACGTAAAGGGGAATTGGGACGAATAATCTCACATTTCACGAGAATGAGAGTATCTGCCAATTAGATGCTATGGGGATTTCCTTCTATACTAATGGCATTTGCAACTTATGATTTAGAATTATCTTGCAACTACGCTGATGTAGGAGGGAGATTGATTTATTCATCCCTTGGTACATTAAAAAAGTTTTCACCAAGGGATTTATTTTCTTGATTTTATGGACTTTGATTTTGATTTGGGTTCGATAGAGCGTCAAAGAGGTTTTCACTAAAGGACATTAATTTTTTACTTTGATTTTGATTTAAATTGTCCCATAATGCCTCAACGAGGTTTTCATTAGGGGATGTTGATTTTTGATTTTGATTTGATGGATTGTTAAATGTTGATGTTGCTTTAAGCTCTACTAACATGATGCCAATCATGAATTTTTTCATTGTTTGATTGTTATGAAAGAAGGTTAATATTAAATTATTTTGCCGGTCCTAATTGACAGGTACGGGAGATTGAATTTCAATATAGTAGAAAGGATGGATGACATTGATAATAGGATGAGTGGCAATATGGTCCTTATAGGGACTATGAATGGAGTTTGTTTCAACATGAAGGATGAGGCTTTCTTAGAAACCACAAAAGCATCGCAAAAATCTTTATGTTGATTGGTAGATGGTTTGTAGCTGATACCATGAAATCCTTTGTGTGCACGTACATGGATGGGTTTGGTGATGCCTTGCTCAAGTATACCAAGGCCTTTCCCATTATAGTTCATGTTTTTGACGATTTGGCTTGTTATAAGATATTTGTTGCTTTGCAAACAAGCCATGGGTTAGTATCCATGTAACAATGCAGGATTATTGTTGATGCACTCCTTGTCCATGAGGAGGCCAAATTTGAAAAAAATGAAGTCTTGCCAAACTGATAAGATGTTAACGTTGATGTTGGTTCTGATATGATGTTGATTTTGATGTTTAAGATGGGCATGTTTGCATGGAGGACATTTTGATGTTTGTTGTCTACAAGTATCGTTGTAACTTGAGGCATGCAATATTGGGTGATGGAAGGTTCAATATGTGAGGGGAGAAGGGATAATAGGCCAAGGATGGTATTGTCGAAGACAGGTTCATAAAATATTGGTAGTTCGTCAAAGATGGGTGATTGGTCAAAGATAGGTTGGTCAAATACAAGTTGACCAAGGACGGGTAATTGGTCAAGTGATGGTTCATCAAGGATTGGCTCATCAAATGTGGGTCCTCCATCAAAGATGGGTGGGCCGACAATGGTTTTGGATTAGTCAAAAATGGGTGATTCAATAAAAATGGATTCATCAAAGATTAATTGGTCAAGGATGGAGTGATTGTATTGATCTTTACTTAGAAGTGGAGGAGTTTGATTGTGATTTGGAAGGGGAACTTGGCATATCCATGTTGGATGATCCCTGAATGGGTGATGGTATTATATGGCTAGTTTGATGTGGCTTAGGAGTTGTATTGTTATGATGGTTAGATTGCAAAGTATTGGATTTGGATTGGCAGATGAAGGATCAAGAAGGGATGCTAGGTGCGATACCTGTTGGCTAAGCGGATGGAGTTGGTTGATCACATTTTGATGTTGGGATGATAATGCTAGAATTGAATTGGGATTATGTGGATTATCGAGATTTGGATGGTCACTAGTAGGTGGGGGATTTGGATATCTT
Organism: Torreya grandis; assembly: GCA_037957365.1. Taxonomy (NCBI): domain Eukaryota; kingdom Viridiplantae; phylum Streptophyta; class Pinopsida; order Cupressales; family Taxaceae; genus Torreya; species Torreya grandis. The sequence goes on from JARHVA010001132.1 coordinate 2,241,786, forward strand.
ATGTGAGATGCCATTGGGTTTATATTATACTTGGATTTGGATTTGGATATGAATATGACTTGGTTAGGTTTGATGTGCGATGTTTGATTGTGTGATGTTGATGTTTGATTTGGTGTTTGATTTGATGTTTTAATGTGGTTAGTTGGACTTAATTTAGATGGGAGAAATAATGGATATAATGATTTTGTTGGTCCCAATCGATACACTGTGGGAGATTGAACATAAAGATTGGGATATGATTTGAGTGGATTGTGATTTTTTGATATGTGGATTTAAGCTCAGATGTATGATTAAGCTTGGATTGATTAAGAGTTGATTTTGATTGGACTTTGAATTTGATTTGATTTGATTTGATGTCATGTTTAACTTGATTTTGAAGTGGATGGACTTGGACTTGTTTTAACTTTGGAATGTTAGATTTTGGACATGATTTATCTTGATTGTTTGACCTGTTGATTTTGAATTTAAATTTACTTTGACTTGGTTAAGAGGTAGATGTTTGACTTTTGATTTAATTTTGACCAAATTTGGCTTCATGTTTTGATTTAATTTGTCTTAACTTCAACTTGGTTGTCTTGATGTTTGACTTGCAACTATTTGACTTTTAATGTTTGACTCTTGAAGGTTGACTAGGAATAATTGACATTTGAATTTTGAATGTCGAGACATGAATAGTTGATTTTGGATGGATTTGACTTTGTTTGAAATATGTAAGGTTTGCAATCAATACATATCTCGACAATAATCAAACAAAAACATACAAGTGACAAGCCATATGCTTAATATAAAAAAATGTTCAATGCAACTAGTAGCCTACACATATACTCGCATGATGCGATAAAGATATTGGTCTCCTAATCCTCACTCCATGGATGTATGTTATGCGTATCTTGGGGGAGTTTGGTTTCCCTTGCACTACCAACTATTTGCGGCCAATAGGTCTTAAATTAGGCCTTTTAGGTGCATCTCTATATACCTCATGGTATGATGGGATCCAAATCTATGGAAGAGGCCAATTAATAGGTTACATGAGAGGGTCTAGTCCTTACGTGCCCACTCCATCCATAGAATTTTAGTAGAGTCCCCTGAAAACAGTTCCTCAAGGGGTGATGTCTAAGGTCTAGATATTAGAGCATGAAATCCCCTCACTTCATGGTTTACGTAAAACACATCACTTGACCAATAACGACAACTCCTCCCTCAATTTTTATACCCCACTAAAACATGAAGTTGGTCCTAACATTGGGAGATGAAATCCCAGTTGCCGAACACTAAAGACTTACGCTTGGGAATCAAGGTCCAAGTTGCACAGCCAAAAGAAAAGAAACTATATCTGATTCCTAAGATCATCTGAAGTTGTGAGGGAAAAGCATACACAACATCCGTCTGGGATAAAAATAATAAATCTAAGTCATTTTTGATTTCATGAATCGCCTTATGGTGCAAGGGAAGAGCATACATGGTTTTAATTTGCACAAATACACACACAATCAAACGAAAGTAAAAAATAAACAAGTTTCATTTTATATACCAAAATCGAAATGTGTGTTCAATTCTTAAGCCCAAAAAGATATGTAGGATTTTCTTAGTCGATTTAAAACTTTGATGGGCAAAAATTTGCAAACGATAGATCAATCATTTGTTTTGTTTATCTTTGACACATGTAAAATCCTGCATAAACTTGTTAGATCATAAAATGTCTGTGATTGTATCGAAACAATAAATTTTTTGCCAATACTCAGATCAATTCCACCAAAACTTGAAAACATAGAAATAGTCAAATATAGAAAATAATGATTCTACTGAAATCAGAGCAATTTTATGGAAACACAGTCGATTATGCCACTCTACAAACATAGACTGTCAAAAAAAGTGATTTCACCAAAATTAGGGTTATTTTGTTGAACTTAGATTGATTCCACCACTCTGAAAACATAGGCTATCAGAAAAACATAACATGATTTTGTTGAAATCATAACGATTTCGCTAAACTTAGGAAAATTTTGCCACTCTACAAACACTGTAAAAAAAACATAACACAATTTCACCGAAATCAGAGTGATTTCACCGAACTTAGATCGATTCTACCACTCTGTAAACACAGACCAACAAAAAAATGAAAGCAATTTCACCGAAATCAGGGTTATTTTTTCAAATTTAAGTTGATCTTGCCACTTTGTAAACACGGATTGTCAAAAAATAGAACATGATTTTGCAAAAAATAGAGTGATTTCATTGAACTTGGGTTAATTTCATCACTCTGCAAACACAAATTGTCAGAAAAAAGAAAGCATTTTCGCTGAAAATAGGGCTATTTCATTGAATTTAGGTCAATTTTACCACTCTGTAAACACAAACCGTTTGAAAAGCAAAATGTAATTTCACTGAAATCAAAGTGATTCCACCGAATGCATGTCAATTCCGCTATGTTCCTTGTAAACACAAGCATAAGCATTTACATTGAAAGACATTATGTTTCCACTAAAATTATTTGATTACGCCAAAGTTTGAAAAAACCGAGTTTTGCAGATCAATCACGATTATGCCAATTAACAAGGCTATTTCACCGATTTCATTCACGAATCCATTAAGACACAAAGTGCTTTCGCTAGGAGTCTGGGAATATAAATTTAATTTTTATTAAGAATTTTAGCTAAAACATTACAAAATTATTGGATAATTAGGGTTGAAAGACTTCAAAGGTGATTGTAGGGTGCGAATAGTAACCCCAGGCGTGTCAAATATAACATCATGCAAAATCGAGATCAATTTGTTATAAAATTAAAATGAATGAAATTCTACCCAATGAAACAAGTGTCCTCGAATTGAGCAATAAAATAATGAAAACAAACATGAGATTACCTTCACTTACCGAAGACAACAATGCTCCTCCTCCTTTCGATTGGATGTGCTTGGAAGTGATGGTTGTAGTTACAATTCTTGATGGATGTGTGATATCAAATGAACAACATAATCCCCTTGGAAATGGATGATTTGGATTCATAGTGTTTGGCTTGATGTAAAATTAGGTCTCTAATAGAGCATAATTTTGTTGTGTTATCAAGACTTGTTAAGAATGGAAGAAGATCCCTCCATTTATAGCTTTGGTTGATTGATGAAAGCTATTGATTTTGGTTGAAGATTAACGGTGGAGGATTGGTCCTCCTCACAAATGAGGAGGATTGAGTGTGCAAGAAGAAAGTTGGAGTGTATAAGAGGATGCAAAGATGAAGACTTGGAGTTTGTAAGAGCATGTCATAGCTCTTTTTTGCACACTTGCTTATTTGCATTGAATTTGCCTTGGAAAAGTGGAATGATGTTATGATGTGAAGATTTATTCGATTTGTGAATTTAGATAAATATGAAATTCTAAAAGCTATGTAATTTATCATTAAGGATTAGTTAATTAATGTTGATTAATTAGCTAATGGAATAGGATGTAATTTTTGTGAGATTGAAGATGTTTGAGGAAGAAATAATTAATTGATCGGGAAAAATGAACAGTGGTTAGACTAGGGATGTTATTGCAAATAGAATACCAAATTAGATAATTGAAGGACGATGTTAATGTGGAATTAACAGATAGTTAAAATCAACACGATGTCCAATTTTAAGGGTCTAAAGGGACCATACTTGAAACATTAGCTTTTGTATGCATATCTTTCTTTTTAAATTATTTTATTAGAAATCTTTTTTTAAATATACTTTCTTGCTTATGTTGAACTTGTTTTTTCAACTTTTATTCTTGCTCTTTTTGTAATATTGTCTTTGCGATCTATTCATTTTGTAATTGTTTTTTTTCATTTTGTGCCTTGTGATTTCGTTTGCTATAATTTTATCTTCTAAATATTTTCTTGCATTAAATTATCCTTTAGTATCCATACTTATTATTTTTTATTCTTTTTGCACTAGTTCTTTAAGAGATGCAATCATACTGTGAGTGGGTTGCTTGATTGGTGTATTTATTATACGATCACCACTATCAATGATACTCATATATCTATACGATGCTCGTGCATTCTATGATATGCATAATAGTATTTTGATCTTATTAAAGGATGTATAAGAAGTAGTGTGATCAACTTGTTGCGAAGCATTTCTCTTCAAATTTCACTTGAACTCTTATGAGCTTTTTGTTTATTTTTATGAAGCATTAATTTCAGAGGCATTAAGTTTAAACTTACAATCTTGATATAAAGTCTTGTTAGACATAAAATTGTTAGATGACTATACAAATGCATGACTAACACTGACATATTATAAATTCTTTAGATATGAGAGTTGTTTTTCTAATGATGTAATCTTTGAACTAAAATATTGAATTTTCTTTTGCAAATCTTATGTTGTCCTTTCTATAGTGACTATTTGATCTTGAAGGGTTTCAAGAACACAAACTCTATGTAATTTTGATTAGATATGCATACAAACACCATCAAGAGGAGATGTTGGAAGTGGTGGGAGTGAGGAAGGACATGTTGGTTACTTTCATTTGTCACAATAGGGTGGGCTACCTTACCTCTTGGGATATTGATAACATGGACCTCATTAGAGGGAAAATAACTATCATTATCTTGAAGAGAGTCAGTAAAAATTAACATAGAAATAAAAAGTGTATTGTGATTAAATGTAACCTTGATTTTATTGTATGCTAATGATCTAAAATTTATTGCATAATTATGAAAAATATTCAATATTTCTAGTTGACATAATGTAATTAGAACAATTATTGCTTGAATAAAGTATACACCAAGAGTAACCCATATAACCATATTCGATGTGCACAATAAAGAATCAACTACTCTAATATATCCATTAGGTATTTTTAAAATCTAAAAGAGGTCTTTGATTAAAATCAATAAATAAATGAAACCTAAAAATTAATTTGAAAATATGTACACCATTCGTCCCCTATGCCAAATTTACTAAAAACAATAAATTGTGAATTCTAAAAAATTTGTACAATATTTTGGAGAAAAAAATAGGTTTATGATTTTATCAATACAACTAACAAAACCCTTTGATAAATTTGAAAATAGATTTGTTATGGATCGGATATAAGCCAAACAAGGACATATAAGCCACAAGTTTAGGAAATGAAAACCCTAATAACAAAATGAAGGTGAAACCCTAAGGCAAAGAAAAAAAAAATTGATTTGCACAAGGGACAAGGGGAAAACAAATATCAATTATGAAAATCTAATAAAAAATTATGAAATATTATAAATAAAGTTGGAACCCCAAGAAAAACCTAGGGTTTTTCAATATTCAAACAAAACACAGTTCACCAATATGTTTTATCAAAACTTGAGATAATGAGGAATGTTTAAATCTTATGATAAATTATTGCATAAAATCAAAATGTATAAAATAAACATAATTTAAATATTTTTGATTTAGAGATTATTTATGTAAATATGCTAAAAAGGGGAATTGCATAGAAATAAATGACTTAGTTGTAAATAAAACATGCACGATTGTGACTACGACTATGAAGTTGATTGTACAATTGTGTGAGGTCACTGTGAATCAAGGATAGGGTTTTGTATCAACCCGAAACAAGGCTATGCTATTCATATGAGGCCGAGTTGCATTGGTGTCTGTAGGGTATGTCAATGCGCCTCTACATGTAGGATTTGTGTGTGATTAGATCTATGCAATTCGCTGTGAAACCTGTGTACCTTCTTATTCATTTGAAACCCTTGCTCAATAGGCAATGAAGAATAAATATAATGAATAAAAAAAACAGGTTAGTGGCTAAATTTGTACTTGACTTGAACATCCCCTATGTTAAGCGTTACATACATATCGATACTCTAAAGATGGACCAAATTTCACGGAGTTCTCTCATGCTACGATGGTGTGTGTGAAATACTAATACTAATATAATGTTATATGTTGGTGCAATCCTAATGTAACTATGTGCTTCAACAATGACTTGTGACCTTGGAGTACTCAAACTCAACTCAGGGCTTTTGGCACTATGTGGACTTCGAATTGGGAAGAATATGTTATTTCCTCTCAATGTGTAATTATATATGCTAATACTTTTCACTTATATGAGCCTTCAATGAACAATGGTCAGAGAATGTGGCTTTATAATAGTATTTTTGAGAATTTCTCGAATGGGACTTGCGAAACATGCAAAATGCCCTGTTAAACAACTTTGAATTTTGAAAAAATAAACATTGTGCAAATTCTATGATATGCACAACAATATTTTGATCTTCTTAAAGGATGTATAGGAAATAGTGTGATCAACTTTTTGCAAAGCATTTCTCTTCGAATCTCACTTGAAATCTTATTAGCTTTTTGTTTATTTTTACAAAGCATTAGTTTTAGATGTATTATGTTTAAGCTTACAATCTTGATATAAAGTCTTGTTAGACATAAAATTGTTAGATGAATATACATATTTATGATTAACACTGACATATTATGAATTCTTTGGATATGAGAGTTAATATTCTAATGATGTGATATTTGAACTAAAATATTGATTTTTCTACTATTCTTCCCATAGTGACTATTTGATTTTGAAGGGCTTCACAAACATAAATTCTAGTTAATTTGATTGAATATGCATGCAAACACCATCAGAGGAGATGTGAGAGGTGATAGAAGTGAGGAAGGACATGTTGGTTACTTTCATTTGTCAATATAGGTTGGGCTACCTTACCTCTTGGGATATTGATAACATGGCCCTGATTAGAGGGAAAATAACTATCACCATTTTAATAGAAGTTACCATAGACATGAAATGTGTATTATGATTAAGTGTAACCTTGATTTTACTGAATATTAATGTTCTAAAATTTATTGCATAATTATGAAATATATCAAATATTTCTAGTCGACATCATGCAATTAGAACAATTATTACTTGAATAAAGTATACACCAAGAGTAACCCATATAACCATTATATGATGTGCACAATAAAGAACCAACTACTATAATATATCCATTAAGTATTTTTAAAATTTGAAAAAAAAAAAAAAAAATATTTGATTAAAATCAATAAATAAATGAAACCTAAAAATTAATTTGAAAATAGGTACACCATTTGTCCCCTATGCCAGATTTACTAAAAATAGTAAATGGCGAATTCTAAAAAATCCATACAATATTTTGGAGAAAAAAATAGGTTTATGATTTTATCAATATGACTAATAAAACTCTTTGATAAATTTGAAAATAGAGTTGTTATAGATCATATATAAGTCAAACAATTAAATATAAGCAACAAGTCTAGGAAAGGAAAACCTTAATAACAAAATGAGGGTGAAACCTTAGGGCAAAGTATAAAACTTATGATTTGCACAAAGGATAAGGGGGAAACAAATATCAGTTAGGAAACCCTAATGAAAAATTCTAAAATGTTATAAAAAATGTTGGAACTTTAAAGGAAACCTAGGGTTTGGCAATATTCAGCGAAAACACAGTTCACCAATATTATTTCCATATCATAATGCCTCCCATCATGCACTTGTACTTGAGTGTATCCATCAACATACATCAATAATATCATCATGGTTTTTCCATATCATGGTGCCTGCCTTCTTGCACTTGTACTTGAGCGTATCCATCAACATACATCAATAATATCATCATGGTTTTTCCATATCATGGTGCCTCCCTTCTTGCACTTGTATTTATGTCTATCCATCAATATACATCAATAAAATCATCATGGTTTTTCAAATCATGGTGTGTTGTTGCCATTTGCCTTTTTGATGAAAGGGTTAGTGCTTACACACATTGTGACTAGGTCATCATGTTGTATATTGTCATGTGCAATATCAAAAATCAAGTTGCAGAGTATATGTGGAGATGCGTTGAAACAACAATATACCCTCTTGTAAATTCTATCAATCTCTTAATCATTTACTTTCAAATCAAATCATCTTATCCAACTTTGACCCAATTCAAAGTCAAATCATCATTTCTCATCACATTCCTCCTTATTGGGAGAACTACATCGACTTGAGGCCTATTCGAATTATGTAGGTAGCGTTCAGTCACTTGAAATTTCTAAAGTCAACTCGACAATTCCTATTCTTTTGTCTATTTTCATTTTGTTGATAGCAAAAAATGCCACATTAATGAATCAACCCTTTCGCCTAATGTAGAAGAGTTGGAATCAAACCAATTTAGTCGTAAAAGATATATGAAACAAATGTTGATTGTAAGACACGCAAATGATTTTTTTTAATAGTTATAAGAATAAGTCAACATAATACATAACGAGTTGAACATCTTTATATTCAAAAATCAATTTACTTCTTCAACATATAAATTCAGAATAATCATAATTCTTTATCAATATAGTCATACCTCTAAACATAACTAGTATATTTGTTTAACTTGCCTCTATATATTAATAATAAACTTTTATTTTCTTTTTTTAATATATAATATTCATAATACATTTAATAATAAAACTTATTTTTTTTATTAATAACTAATATTAATTTATATATAAATTACCATTAAAAAAATATAATTAAAATTAAAACTAATAAATAAACTGATATAATTAAAATTCAATCTTTTAATTTAAACCTTCACTATTGAAGATCACTACCAAAAAAAAATATGACGGACCTTTATGTAATCGTACTTCCTGTGACCCTACTCCTCCCTATGATTACACATTAGCGCATGTGCAAACTACCAACCTTGGTTATCATGCTTCGAGACATTTGTCATTCGCATGAACCCTTTCCGCATCATATATCCAACCCCTAAACATACCTGACACCTCATTGACCCTTTTACGTGCTTACAGGTCTTCCAGACACCTCTTGAGGCCCTTTCGAAACACTATTGACCATCCAAGGTGGGCTTTTGACCCAGGTTGTAACTTAGGGAGGAAACACTGCGGCCTAGACCGCAGTCTGGACAAAACATGCAAAAAAGAGGCCACATTGGTCCCACTGGGCATGTCAAAATGTAGCTTCAAGAATCTGAATGAAACCACTAGTGTTTGGCAAAGGGGTACACAGAGTACTTAAACAAACACCTAGAAGGCTAACAGGGTCAAGGCTTTCTATGGGCTACTAGAGATCTATAAAGGCTATCCAGTTTGTCGACTTGCACTAAGCTATTAAAAGACTCATGAACCAGGTTAGTGCTAGCGTGATCAAATACACAAATGATGTGGGTATCTCTAACAGGTATAACCACAGTGAAGCAAGCCACTGAAACTATAAATCTACTTGCATACAAATTGCAAAAATGACAATGCTGAATAAAGAGAACTATCAAATGATGCATAAACTTAAAAGACAAGGCACTTTCAAGCCAAATGAAAGATGTTTTAGAAAGCAAAGACATTTTCAAGCAAGGGTGCAAGAGAATGCCTAATCTAAGTCGAAGCTAATTCTTTATTCTCAACACTATTATTGCCTAATAATGCAACTTTCTAGTTTAGCAAAAGGGGAGATTGTTTATGCAAATGTATAGATTGTTTTGAGCAATTAGGATTCTACTATGAAATGAAAAAAGTTTCTAAAGCAAGCATGACATGTAATGGAAGACATTTTCAAGCAATGAAGAATATTCTTAACCACATATAAATGCGAAAACTTCAAAAATTATCCTAGATAATGCCCTAAAGAAGCTAAATCACTAAAACAATACAAACCTAGCATATACAGTATTGTAAACAAATAGAAATTTCACTTTGCATTGCAAAGTGCCCTCATATCAAACTCAAAAGCATTGTGCAGACTTTCTACCAACCGATTATTCAAACTAGGAAGCAATGGAGGAGAAGCATCAAGTTGTGTGTGAGTTGAGTCCAAACCAAGAGCCAAAAGCAATGGAAGAGGTGAAAGAGATGTTTTCAACTGCAAGAGAGCCAATGTGTAGAGCACAAAAACATGTGCAATGGAGCCTTGAAGGGGCTAGGAGCAACCAATAAGTTTCAAGAATACTGTAGAGAGCAATGTGAATCACCAAAATGAACTGTAGAGCAGTAAGACATCTCGTGTCACAATGAAAGCTAAGTATGGCAAGAATGAACTAGGTGAGATTCAAGAAGGCACCAAAGCTTTACAGAGTGATGATCAAGAGAGAGGGTCAGAGCAAAAATGTAGGAGAAAGAGGAAAATGAATGATAGACCCTCCTATATGGCAACCCTAATCCGACAAAAGCCAAAAACTCGTTGTGTCTAGTCGTTGGGACCAAATTGGCCCCTTTTTTTTGCGTGTTTTGCCTAGGATGTGGCCTAGGCCGTGACTATTGTGAAAGAAACATGTGACCTAGGGTGCAAATTTCCTCCCTAAGCCACGACCTAGTTAAAAGCCTGCCCCGTGTGGTCAACAGGGTTTCGAAAGGGCCTCGGGAGGCACTTGGAAGCCCTGTCAACACGCAAAAGGCCTAGTGAGGTGCTAGAGATGTCCTAGGGGATGGATAATATACATGTAGAACTAACGGGTCCATGCGAGTAAGAAATACAATTGAAACTTTAAGATAACTAAAGTCGATAATTTCGGGGCACGGGTGGGGCTAGGGGGGCTGTGGAGTGGCAGAGTTCACATAAGGAAGAGCTAAAGTTACATTGCAAGTAAACTGATTGACACTTTAAATAAAAGATTTTTGTTTTTTTTTCGGAAAAAGAAAAAGCCTAACTTAGAGTAACAAAAATGGAAAAATGGAAAAATAAATAAGAATGCGCATTCATACCTTGCGAATGAGATAAGAATTGGTAATGCGGCAGTTTGCACTTGAGAGAGGATCATTCGGATGTACGTCACGACCCTTAGTCAGTCAGTCTCCATCGGAAAACCATTTTCTAATAGTTATTAATAACCACAAAAAAAAAATTCACTCATTTTCTCTGAAAAAACATTGTGATCAGATAATTGCATGGGCCTCGTTTCGCAGGATGGCCATATGATGACCATCGACGCCGGTTATATTCAGATGAAGTTTTTTCTGCACCCACAGGTAGACCGTTCGACTTTATTCCGCAAATGCAACTGGCGTTTGTAAAGCTAGATTCTGCAACCTTTACAGCTTTGCAGCTCCTACTTCTGCACCCAAAAAAATCAAAAGAATAATATATTAGGGATGAACTCAGATATGCAAACCCTAATGAGTGCACGCCCGTTGTGTTAAAAATAACAGCGAAAGCTCTGCTCGTGAAGAAGAAGATGACAAGTGTTGTTGGACCCTTGTTGCTGAATTCTATTAAAGGTCTGAGAAATCGACCATCCCACAGGTGCTCCTGTTATCAATTACACGAGCTAAATATTACCAATACAATTTAAGCTTTGATGTGCCAATACACGGTAATATAAATGCACTAATTAAAGCAGCAATAACAGTTATAACAGGTCCATCTTACCAATTTTAGAAGCAGTGTTGCAGAGAACGTAGGTTCAGTGAAAGTAAGAACAGATTCTACACCACTAAAAAAGTGGATTATTACGTTGAGTTGTAGCACTCACAACACTTATTGCAGTGTTATAAAAAAACCTATGAATTGTTTAATGTTATTGACAAAATTAACTCTAAAACATATATTTGTGCTTTGTTGTCAATTTATGTTGAATTATCAAAGATATGAACAACAAAACTCCACCTCACAGCAAATCATTGAATCATGAGTTATCTTGGCATATGCCATTGAATCATTCACAAAACTGCTACTAAAACAAAGTTCATCATCTAGTATTCCATGCAAGATCAAAAATTGTAGGGAACAGTTAAGATACAATTTCAACTTTTCACTGCTTGAAATCTGCTATTAAATTTCACCAAATTCTTGTTAGGTGCAAACAATCATTTGTTATAGCTTACAAGATCTTGGATCAATTGTGCAAGTGTTCATTGTTAATTTATGCTGAATTAGGAAAGATATGCACAACAAAACTCACCCTCACAGTAAATCGTTGAATCATGAGTTATCTTGGCATGTCTCACTAAATCATGAGTTATCTTGGCATATGTCATTGAATCATCCACAAGCCTCCTACCAAAACATAGTTCATCATCTATTGTTACATGCAAGAACAAAAATGGTGGCAAAACAATTAAGATACAGTTTCAACTTTCTTCTGCTTGAAATCTATTGCTCATTTTTACCAAATTTTGCTATATTCAAAAACAATCATTTGTAATAACTTGGAAGATGTTGCAACAATTGTGCAGCTGTACTTCCAAAATCCGTTGGAAGTGTAAACCTTAGAATAAAGATGCACCAAAACAAACAATTGTGCAGCTGTACTTCCAAAATTCGTTATAAGTGGAAACCTTAGAATAAAGATCCACCAAAACAAGAAATTAAGAATGATATGATAGTTTATGCATTGAAAGCAAAAATTTCTTCAGGTTGTGCCAAAATGGAATCACCTGTCTTTTGTAAAAACTGAGCTTATATTTTGATTGGCAATTCATAGTTTGACCTATTTAATTATGTGCATAATGATATAAAACATAAATTAGAATGCATTTGTGTAAACCTTTTGCCATTTTATTTTACTTAAAACTAGACTTTCCTAGTCTATGAGATTTTTTTTATTTATATGTGCCTCACACATCATACAATGTCTCAAGTGCGATAATGGTTGAATACATGAATGTTTGTAACACTGCAAATGCTGACAAGGGTGCTAATTAAGGATTATGAATATGTTTCTTTTTTACCCTATTTACCAACATTTGATACAAACGTAGTATTCTTAAGTTCGACTACCTGGTAGACCACCATCACTAGTAAAGTTAACTTTCACAGCTAGACTTAAAAAGCTATCATATTTCCTGGTACACAAACGTTCCTCCACTCCCACAAACATTTAAAACTTGAATCTGGTTTTATAGTTCCCATGATTATTTGGGGTAATGATGTGAAACCCTGTGCATTATCTTTGTCAACACGGATATCAAAATAAAGTACTACCTCAGCTCACTCGTAAATGAAGACAGAGAAGTAGCTCTTCAATAGCTGACTAAAATCTTGCATATCATTGACTACGACCACACTTAAATTAATTGAATTTGTGAAGTGAAACATTTTAACTAATTGATCTAAAAAGCACTGCAAAATTTGTAGCCAACATAATAAAAAATGCAATTGCAATGGAGTCCTGTTAAGTAACTATCTAAAATGGGAAAACTGCGAACCTGCAGGCTCGTTCTAATTGGGAACAAACTTCAGTGATAAGGGGAATCTGCAGGGTTTTTTACATCTTTGAGGGGGGTAAAAATTAAAATATAGACGTCATCATTTATCCATCTGCTAAACTCTAGAATAAACTCATTCCAGCATATGTAGTCTCACAGGTCCAACGCCATATCTTTGAAAATGCTGAGACAAATGAGCCATTAATCCAACTTCTAACCTCCAAACAAACTCATTTCGTCATTCTTGACTCATAAAATATTTGAATTTCATATAAGAAATGCTTCAGTCCAAATTCTACAAACGTCTTATATTTCCTTGCTTATCTTCTCAGCAACTACCAGTTGAAATTTGAGAAATGATCCTCTCCGAATCACTGTGTTTAAGAGGATGAGTTATTACCCAACTCATTGGCCGTTTTGAATGGTCACATGCAAGACAAAGTCATGTGATTTCATTAAATTTCAAGTCATTATTTAAGATTATGTTTAGTGAAAGTGAAATATGTATCGGCAAAACCAATGGATGCATAAAATTCATCCAATCCACAATGACAAAAAAGAAAAGACAAACCATCCATGAAAGACATTACATAAACTGCTTGCTTACACCTTATTTACATGGTTCTAATGGTCCTGGAACATTTTAAAAAAGTTATGAAGCATAGTATCCATTAGCATACTTGATGTTTACACAAATAGAAAGGGCCTCAGCGTAATTCAAATCAACCTACAATTTGAATTATCCCTTAAACAGTGGGAATGAATCCATTCAATAAAAGTGCTGATGGATTCACAGAAAATTTTCAATTATTTACCCAATCCACTCGTAATGTTTAATACTAGCATTATTCACTGTTTAATGCTGATTGGATGATGATTGAAAGCATGCCAAACCACTTTTAATTGGCTTCATGCATGTTTAATGTTTAATACCAGCATTATTCACTGTTTTACGGCACACATGCATGAAGCCAAACCACATTACCTTCATCCGTGTCTTGTCTGCTGGCAGTCATTCAGGTTTTGTGGACGAAGCCAAATGATTCTTTTATTGCATGATTCGAGATTCTGCCACACCCAGATTGGAGCACTTGACTTCCTAGGCCATCGTGGGCACCTGGACAAGGGAGCAGTCTTCATCAAAGGGATGCCATAATAATCTGATGCTGAAGTGAAGGGAGCCCTGCTTTCTGGATGCAGAAATTGCCACAATATTATGATAGAATAACATGCAACCGATTGTCTTTTTGGCTTAATTCCAGAGACATTAGTTATGTATTGCTTTCAAACGTTTATGGTGCAGCTGACATGTGAGTTGATGTGGTAAACATGATAACAATGATGAAAGATGGGATTGACTAAAAAAACCGGAATACCTTGATTGATATAAAAAACAGAGTTCATGCATTGATCACACCCTCAATGCAATGAAATCCATTCATTGTTAGAGACTTTGGTTGAGCAATTGAATTCGAAACCCAAAGATGTAGATATTTAAACAATATTTAAAGTACTGCCTATTATTTGCCTCACAAACTTCAATATCCTTTCGACACTTGTATTGGCATCACCATTTTTCTAACTGTTTTGCACTGGCTTACACTGGTCAGCTGAAGATTGTGGCAATGGCAATGGCTATGGCTAGGAAGAGAGCTGTTATTTCTGCAATACGGGCTCTCTCCCAGATTTCTTCCATCAGACAATTGCATGTCAGTAATCAGCACAACCTTATATCTATCATTATGAGTATTTAAAGTTGCATATTGTGGAGATTGTTTAGGATAGAAATTTTCTGATCGCTGGTAAAGAGCAGTGGTTTCTGAGCTATCATCACCAAATAATGCAAGCTTCTCCAAAAAATATATTTTTCCAAAAATAAAGTATTCCTGGTGAATTCTTCCCTTCATACCCATTTTATTTTATTTTTCATAAAGGGTAGGTTTAATGAACAGTAAGAACTGTAATAAATATTCAATTTATCATTGCTACCTAAGCCTAGCGTTGAGCCATTCTTTACCAATTCCGTAATAAGAACTTTGCATTCCATTTCTCTCCATACTTTTCTTACCATAGTATTTGGTGCCTTAAATGATGGTTTTTTTTTAGAGGATTGCATCGAAACTGTGTTTTTGACATGGGCTTTGATGATGTTTTACTTTCTTTTCCTTGCTGAATGTGAGGAAGTTTCTCTCGAGTGTTTTCATTGACACTCGAATCTTGAAAAATCAACTAATTTGAACCTTGAGGATGGTGCTTGCGGCCCAAAATTATGGTTTGAAATATAATTATCGTCCAAACTACATGGATGATACATTCCCAGACCACATATTGAATTGACCATAGCAGTGGCATCACTAATTCCTGCCAAAGAAAACATCTGTGATTTACTTTCATCTTTAATAGAAAACCAACTCCTCACTTACTTGATCTTAATAGTTGATCTTCTGTCAAGAGAAAGCTTCTGCTGCAAGTTAGAAGTTTCAGAAAACCAACTCCTCACTTACTCTGATATTGTTCATTTTGATGATATTGTTATTATGGGTCCAACAACCACACGACTCTAGGATAGAATCATGGGATGTTGACCCCCTAATTATAGGCTATCTCTTGCCTATATATTTGGCTCTATACCTACGGGTATTTGTAAGAGTGTTTAATATTCAAAGTGTGAAAAATAATAAATTCTGTGATTGAAACTATTGTGAGTTCGGCTCTATTGTGGATTGCATGAGTGAAATCTCTGTTAAAACGTGTACAATACCTAACAACATCACCTTCCTGTAGATGAAGTGAGTTTTGTTAATATTCAAAAAAAAAAAAATTCTTTCTACTTTATGCATTATTTTATAGCCTAGCTCCTAACGATCCTAAATAATAGAATGTCAGTCCATAAAGGGTGACAACTAACTGATAATTAATTTCCCCAAACGTAGTCTAAATGATAATTAATTTCCCCAAACGTAGGCAGCTAAACATAATTAATTTCCCCAAATGTAGGCATCTAAATGATAATTAATTTTCCCAAACATAGGCAGCAAACTGATGATTAACTTCCTCAAATGTAGGCAACTAATTGAACAACTCCCTCCAATTGTGATGCTAACTGACTGAGACAAACAATTTTTCTCTCCCTTATTTTATGGAGCAATCTCCCAACTAATTTTATTCTAACTTGAGACAAATGAAGTTGCTTTATTATAATTGAAAGACTCAATTTTTTGGTCTAATTGTAGACAAGCACTTACTCAATGTTGTGGGCTAAAAGGGGGCATTACAAATTCACCCTTCCCGGAATTGCTTGCCCACAAGCAATGCAATGTTGGATGTTCAAAGCTCTCTGGCCCCTCTCAAGTAGCAACCTCGTCGGGCAGGTATTTCCAATAGACCAAGTACTTTGAGACAATCGTGCCCCTAAATTTCTTCTCATGTAGGTCAATGATGGCCTCTGGAACTAGTATGAGTTTTCCCTCATCTTCCAAGGGTGGCAAATCAACTAATGGTGCAACATGCTGGCCAAGTGCCTTTTTGAGGCAAGATACATAGAAAACATTGTGAATCCGGCTACTAGCCAGCAACTCCAACTCATAGGCCTCTTCACTAACTCTCCTCAAGACTCTATGTGGTCCATAGAAGAGGGGTTTGAGCTTTTCAGCCCACTTTTCTTAATAGAAGTTTGTCTATAACGCTGAAAGCATAGAAAGACCATATATTCAACCTCAAAGGATCTCTTGGTGCGGTGTCGATCTGCATAAAGCTTTTGTTGATTTTGGGCCGCTGCAAATGATCTTTGAGTGACTTCCAATTGTCTCAGCTATGTTTGTCCAAGTTACCAACTACTAGTAGTCTACTGTCAGTGAAGACTACGATAGTGAAGGTTGGTGCAGCATATTCACATAGTACCATAAATGTTGTCATGCCAATGGACATATGGTAAGTGGTATTATAACAATACTCTCCACAATGCAGCCACTTAATCCATGCAATTTGCTGATCTATAACATAGTTCCTCAATTATTCTTCAACCTACTTATTTACCATCTATGTGTGTCCATCGATCTAGGGGTGATAGCTGGTACTGAGAGTGAGCTCAATGTGTGTCAAACAAAATAACTCCTGCCAAAAGGAACTCAGAAACATGTTACCCCTATCGCTAGCAATAGTCATAGGGTAAACCATGTGATCAAAATATATCTCTAAAAACCAAGTCAGCTACCTGTTGTGCCCTGAACTCAGTAGGGATGGCAACAAAATGTGCATACTTAATTAAACGATCCACTACAACAAAAATGCGGTCCTTGCCATTTACCTTAGGAAACCCTGTGATATACTTTCCCATTTTTGGTTGGGAATGGGCAAAGGCTATAGTAAACCTGTTGGAAAAGTATGCTCTACCTTATTCTGTTGGCAAGTAGTACACTCTCTAGTATGTCTGAGAACATCTTCCTTGAGGACCTTTTAGGTAAATCTCTCCCTCAACTGCCTATAAATCCTGTAGAAGGGCATGAGTGACCAGCCATAGGTGCATCATGCAAAGTCATCATATATTTCTCCATCTTGGACTCAGGTACAAGGAAAATTCTGTTCTTGAACAAGATAAGATCTTATGTAGACTGCCACTATATACATGTCATCCTTCACACTTTTATTTAAAATATAAAGTAGTAAAAGTATTCTTAGCATATTCTGCCATGATAGCAGCCTTTTAATCAGCAACAATACAAGACATGGAGTAAAAGGTAGGCATTTGGGAAAGAGCATCAACAACCATATTCTTTTTACCCTTCACATATTCTATATCAAAATCATAAGCTTGAAGCTTACTCACCCACTTTTGTTGCCGATCATTCAAATCATGCTGGCCAAGGAAGAATTTCAGATTGATGTGATCCATTCTTACCAAAAAAATTCCACATACTAAGTATTGCCTAGACTTAGCCAAAGCATGCATGATAGTAAGCATTTCCTTGTCATAAATAGAAAATACCCTTTCTGAAGTTTTCAATTTTCTGCTCTTAAATGCTATGGGATGCCCCTTTTGCATTAGCATAGCTCCAATCTCTTACCCTAAAGCATCACACTATGCAACAAATGGTTGTGAAAAAATGGGTATGGCAAGTAAAAGGCATGAGCTCATTACCTTCTTGAGCTTCTCAAAAGGTTATTGAGTTGTGTCAATCCATAAGAAGGCTCCCTTCTTGGTCTTGTCAGTCAGGGGTGCTTTTAGCTATGAGAAACCCCTAACGAATCTTCGATAGTAATTGCATAGGCCAAAGAAGTCTCTCAAATGAGTTAATGTAGTAGGGGTTGGCCAATCGAGAATGGCTTGGATCTTTTGTTGATCCACCTGAACACTTTGAGCACTAATGATGTGACCCAAGCATAGAATCTTTGTAACTCGAAAATCACACTCAAATTCTTTTGCAACAAAGCCCTGTTGCTACAATATCCCAAGGATTGTATCCAAGTCTCAAGCGATCTTTCCAAGTTTTACTATAGATCAATATGTCATCAAAGAATACCAAAATAAAATTCCTCAACTGAACACTAAATGCTTGGTTCATAGCTGAATGTAAAATAGCTAGAGCATTTGTTAGCCCAAATGGCATGACCAAGAACTCAAAGTGTCTGCAATGGCACCTGAAAGTTATCTTGTGTACGTCCTCATCACGCATATAGATCTGATGGTAGCCAGACCTCAAGTCAATTTTTGAGAAATAGATAGATTCATGTAATTCATCAATAAGCTCATTGATCCTAGGAATGGGATATCTATTTTTTAATATCTTCTTGTTCAGGGCCCTATAATCTACACGCATTCTTATCATACCATATTTTTTTAACAAGTACCATTGATGATGTAAATGGACTAGAACTAGTGTTGTTGCTTACACAACATGCCCTAATTCCTCAAGAATCATGGAATCCCCTTTTTGGCCTCTTGCTTGCACGCTTACGCTCACAGCTAGTTGATCTCAACACTCTCAATTTGCCTTGATGGGCTATCTCAATTTGCGTGTCGAACCGAAGCTTGCAACCACCTCTGTTGAAAAGACCATGTTTGTTCAAGAAAGCTTCATATAAGACACTTAGCGTGCAAGCGGAGTTTTGATCTCCAAGTTTGCATTTATAAATTTGGCTTGTTTGGCGCTCTAGAGTCAATCATGGGTCATTTTGTTTTGTGTGACATTTCGGCCTCCAAAACCTATCCCATTGCGATGACCAAAGCTCGTGTGAGAAAATTTCATATTTTACACTTGATCCCAAAGCGACTTCTTGATGCCCTTTCAAAACCCAATTAGGTCTAAGGAGGGTTGTTTTGTTTTTGCTTTACTAATAAGAAGTTTTTTCCTGATTAGGTTTATGCCTTCAATTTTGGGGCTTAGCTATGCTAATCAGAGATTTATCTCCGATTAGGTCTTAGGTGTGTCGACAGGGGCCTTGTAGTGGTAGTCAGGCTTTATAGTCCGACTAAGTCGACGGCTTATCAGCTAAGGCAAATCCTTTGTTAGTCAAAGGAAATACCCAATTAGGTCGGGGATTGATCTCCCCACTCAATCCTTTATTAATTGAGGGTTTCAGGTCGTTCAGGACTCATGATCCCATCATCTAGTTTTGATCGAGTCGTATACCCTGATTGGGTTTGCGAACCCTTCAATGTTGAAACCCAGTGCTATGCAGGGTTCCCACCCTGCTTACAACATGAATGTGCTTAGTGAATGCCCGCGGTTCTAATCGGGGGTCCCAAGCCCGATTAGGTCTTGGGGACCCCCACCTCAATTTTGAACATGTCATCCTTACCTAATCAAGATTTGATCCCCCGCTTAGGTCTTGAGCCTTATTAAGAGCCTCCCAATGCTATTCGGGCTTTGGAACCTTGATTAGCACTACAAGCTTAAAATTTGAAAAGTGAAATTTTAAACTGACATGTGCATCTCAAAACCCCAATTATGTCTAGGAAGCCTTTTTTGGAGCTCAAGTTGGTTTTTTAGCCATAAATTTTACCTCGATTGTTGGGTTTTTGAATCATTCATGTTGTTGGAAAGCTCATTCTGACCTAAACGTTTACCTTTTCAATTTTGTGTAATTTTACCAAAGTGAAAAATTTATTCACGTTTTCATCCCCTGCTTGCTGAAATGAGCTTCTAATTGCAATATTTAACTTGTCTTTTGTCTTTTTGCAGGCCGAGGAAGAAAAGTGGTGGGAAAGTGGAGATCTTTTGGAGGGAAAAAAGTCAATGCCCTTTTTGGAGGGAAAAGTTTGCTATAAATTTCCAAATGAGAGCCATTCCAAGGGCTGGCTCATTTTTCATCCTTGAAGACATTGTGGAGCAGTCGCTTTTTTATTTATTTTTCTCTCCATCTCTTGTTTCCCTGGGGTTGTGCTGCCCAAATTTGTACTCAATCGATCAATTGTAAACTTTATTTGTGCTTCAAACAATATTTTTATTCAATGCAAGATGTGAAAGATTGTTTTCACCTCCTTGGGTGTGCAATATAGTGGTGGTGTTTTCTTTCCTCCTAGCTCTCCATCCCTCAGTTTCTACATTGGTTCCTGTTAGTGGTTGTGTGAATGCTGGCTAGACAATGATCAGTTAATGGGTTGCATTCAATCAGACTACCTCATACTTGACTGCATTTTCAACAGAATTTTTATCTCTTTTTCCCTCTCTTGCTCTTTTTTATCTTTCTAATAGCTAGGGTTAGTGTAGGTGAATACAATTTGTTGTTGGTTTTTTATTTTGATTGCAAAATATTTTCCATTATCACAAATGCACTACTCAATACATATATAATGAAATGAGTAAATAATTTAATCAGTCGCACTCTCATTTGACTAAAAACCCATAAAAGTTGATTTCGTCACATGGGCAAATCTAAAAATGCAAGTTTGTAATTATTTCTTGAAACACACTAAAAACCCGCATGACTAAAACAACTAACTCGCATTCCCTCTAAATATGTCAAAAAACCAAAACAATGATTAAACTAAGTTTAAATATTCCAACCGAATAGACCCCTTAAATTGGAAAAGTTATGCATAGACCAATTGGGTCACCCAGTACGCCGTGACCCAACAATAATAGACCTTGGGGAGACTCTACAGGGCTCCTTTCAAAAAAGGCCAAACAAGTGACCTTTTGTGCCTAGAGTTGGTGTGCAGAATAACCCATCAACAACTAGGTTTGATGAGACTCATCTCCAACTATCATTCGATGGCCTTTACTATTTCCTCTTTATGGTAATAGGGAGTTATCATGATGGGCTAAGAACCATGCTCCAACTCTATGATGTGTTGGAATCCCCTATTTGATGGCAGACTTGAGGCATATCATTGAACACAATACTATGCTTATCCAAAATAGTATGAATGTCAATGTGATAAGTGTGGTGCTTATCTGAAGGCAAAGTAGTACGCTTGCCTTTATCACAAAGCAATTGGATGTCTATGAAACATGTCCCTTGCGAAAAGTCCTTTCCATACCCTTAGTTGTGACCACCTAAGGTGACCATGTCCTCCCCTTGAGATTTGAACTTCAACTCCATGGATTGATAATTTTGGGAGAATTCCACAAGTGAATGCAACCACTATATACCCAGAACCATGTGTGCTCCCCCTCATCCCACAACATAGAAATCATCACATACAATAATCTACAAATGATAACTTGAGTTGTCAAATTAACTTGGTGCATGGGATAGTGAAACCATCCACAACCATGACATCGAATCCTAAGAAGTCCTCCACCTTCAATCTCCTAGCCACAAGGCCTTCATCAATAAAATTGTGGGTGGCCCCACTATCAATA
The DNA here is from genome assembly GCA_037957365.1 of Torreya grandis. Classification (NCBI taxonomy): domain Eukaryota; kingdom Viridiplantae; phylum Streptophyta; class Pinopsida; order Cupressales; family Taxaceae; genus Torreya; species Torreya grandis. The sequence goes on from JARHVA010001132.1 coordinate 2,263,724, forward strand.
AGCACAATAATCTATAGTTTGGATAACTCCCCACAAATTCGGAATGGGTGATACCGTGGTGCTCTTGAAAGCGCTGCAAGTGTCCCTTTTCTAGTGCCAGTATTATCTCCTGCCAACTGATGCCCTACAATTAGTTCTTTTATTGCATGTTGTTGTTTTGATTTATCGGTCTCATAATTAGTCTCCTCTAAATCAAAAAATACTTCAATGTAATGGACTTGGCCTTTGCCCAAACATCTATGACCAGGCTCCCAAGGCTCTTTGCACAAAAAACATAACTTCTTCCTTCTGAGCTCAATTCTACTTTGCTCATCAATCTTATTTGTTGAAATGGGCAAAGATGTAGCTTTTTGAGGGTATGAATTAAATCCTCTTTTCTAAAAATTATCCTTTTGCTGTCCAGTAGTAGGTTGTTTAGGCTGAAATAGAAATTTGCTCCTTAGTACAAATGGCTCAAGTGTCAAAGCCCTTCTAATAGCCTCTTGCAGTGATGGGGTTGCAAAGGCCTTAACAAGACCTTTGATGGGCTCAAATAAACCTTCAATAAAGAGAAGGTACCATAACACCAACTTGTTGAAATTCAACATTATATAAATCCACTAAGGTTTGTTGTTTGATACTAGCAAGCTCCCTAAAGTACTGGTCCTCATCCTTACACTCAAAGCAATCCAACACTCTCTGACTGAAATCATCAAAGTTATTTACGTGACTATGCCCTTGTGTGACCAAAACATGGTGCCACTAGACATAGGCAACACCCTCCAAATGAAATGTCATGAATTGAATGGCGTCTTCCTCCACCATAGGGTTGAGTGTAAAGTAGGTTTGCAACTTTTGCAACCATGCTCGAGTAAATATTTTATTGCTGCCATAAGAGGTAGGAGCATTTGATTTGTTCTGCTTTTGTTGCAAGTCCCTCCTTTCGTCATTCTAGTTTCTACTATGGGTTCTACCACCTTGAGCCTTTTTCCCAAGTATCTCCAAATAGCTAACAAAAGTTACTATAACCTTGAAATCTTCCAATTTCTCTTGATACTCCACAAAAAGTGTGTCTAACTCCCCTAGAGTAGTTGTCTCAACAGTTGTTTTTCATTCTTTTGTATAAGCATGGGCTTAGCAAGTTTTTGAAGGAGGCTTGTTTAATGGACCATTGATCGGTCATGTGAAACTAAACTTCCCTCTATCTAAGATGCCTTAGCATGATCTGGATTTTGCATGTTACTTTGGAAGTATAGCATTTATTCCATTAGTTCCGCCATTCTTTCTTGTCCTTGCTGAATCACTACCAGGGTGTCTTGAAATAGGTCTGCCCTTTCATCTTCTATCATCTTCCTCTCTCTATCCTCATGTGCCATTTTCTACTTCCTTTGTTCCCTTTGTTGATATCTCATTTCCCTATCACTCTGACATGCTGTACAATTTTTTATTTTTTTTTTCTTTTTGGTGTTTTCCACAAGCTAGCAAGATCACAACGATGATACCACTGAACCAAATTGTTGATACGGATATGAAAACGGGTATAAGTATCAGATACGGGGATACGACGATTTTTTTGGGGGGTTTGGATACAACTGGATATGATCGTACAAAAGTATATATAAAAAATTAAAAATATAGCCATATAAGCAAATTAACCACATAATATGCATAGAGGAAACAAAATAACTTCAAATAAGTTATATAACCACAAAATATATACTCATAATTCAATGCCAAATATCATAATATTCAATAGTCGAACTTATATTAGTTTTATAAATCATAACAGATACATGGTGCAAATGTTACAATGTATGGACAAAAATAGAGACAAATCAACATTCTCATTGTTCACTATATAGTATATTCTTCTTCGCCTACAATGTCTTCATCATCATATGGTTCATTAGAACCACAAGTAGTAACAGTACCACTCCCACTAGCTCCACTATGCAAGTTGTGTGAAGCACTGTCTAGCTCCATGTCAAATAAATAAAAGTATGTAAGGGAGGCATCTAAATCAACAATCTCTAGGTTCACATCCCACAACTTTGTTGGCCCTTATATTGAGGTTGTTTATGTGATGGAAGACGTAAGTTGGAAGCACATAAACCAAATCCTCTGCCTTTTTTGTAGCCAACTTGTTGTTTTTAACTAAATGGATAAAGCCATAGCTGCCCCAACTTCGTTCATCTGAAGAGGAACTTGCAACCTATTGAAGCCACAAAGTGAAATAGAATTTATAAAAATTAAAAGACTAAAAGTTAAAAATTAAAACAAAACATCGAAAAGGTTAAAAGAAGGGTAGAGTAAAAAAATTAAAATCTTGTGATAGAATTTTTATTGCAAGTAATTGAAGTGGGTGGATGCTTACCCATGGAAGTACCATCAAAAGCGAGCATTCATCTTGTACTTGTCACAAATAGAACCAAGGGAGTGACCCACTGAGATATGAAATACACAAACTCTTCTCTAACTTGATCTTCTACCTCTGGATCAAAAAAGATTCTAGAGAATGTTGCCTTATATCCCTTGGCAACCTCAACATCCCTATATGGTGCGACTCTCTTAGGCAAAGAAAAAATCTCTACACTATAGTATTTGGGTGTCAAGGCAAAAACAAGATGTAATGGGATGGTCATTTTGTTCCACCTTTCAATGAGGTGCGACTGCACTTCCTTGAAGAACCTCTCCATGAGATCTTGCTCTTTGACATTTATGATGGATTTAATCCTCTCAATTATTGAATCAATTCCATCATAAATCTCACCCAAACATGGATGATCCATGTCCACATATCTCAACATGTTGACGATGAATTCAGTAAAACTCAACAAATACTCCACACATTCCCACTACGCATCATCAAGAATCTACCCTTTCACCTTTGTGGCCCTCTCACTGTTTCTCTGCCTCCATACACCCCAAAAATTGTCGATGACCATGTTACTCAATACCTCATGCACCTTAACAAGTTGTCTCAAGACGATAGTGTGCGAGGCAAATCGAGTCTCAACAACTTAATACAAAATTAAAACAAATTGAAATAATTAATAAACTTAAAAAATTGTTCAAAAATAAAAACACTACAAATTACAAACTTATAATATTAAATCAAATTAAGAGTTGCCTTCAACAACTGTAATTTTGAGAAAGTCCTAAAAATGGCTTGGAACGTGATGGTTGGTTGTGAACATTTGGATTTCATTCGCCTCCTCATAAACTTGTTTGATCCAATCAATTTTTGTCCCTAACTTTTACAACATAAAGTTGAGGGAATGAACGGCACAAGGTGTTCAAAATATATGCTCATACTTTGTTTCAACGGTCGTAGCTTTGCAATTTTTAGCATTGTCCATTAAAACTTGGACAACGTTTTGAGGCCCCATTGCCTCAATGGACTCTATCAGGTTGTTAGCAATGAACTATGCATCCTTCACTTGCCCCTCACAATCAACGATCTTCAAAAACATTTTTTTTTCGAGCTCATTGCAATCACATTAATCAATAGCCTATTTGCCATATCTTTCCATTCATCGAAAATAGACACCCCTATTTTGATCCATGAATCTCTGATGGGCTTCAATGCATCTTCAATGCGTTTTGTTTCTTTTGTCAATAAGGTGGTGCGCACCTTTTCATTACATGTAGTGACAAACTCTTTAGGGGCAACAATGATAAATCTCACCATTTCTTATTAGTATGGTGATCTAACAGTATTAAATGACAACCCACATGCGTAAATACAATGTGTGGTACTCTACTCCACTATCTCCCTGAAGTCATTTTGAAATGTCCTCTCCAATGGGGTTGCATTTTTTGTTCTCTTGCGACCAAGATGTGAATCCTCTTCCTCTTCGGCTGCAACAGGTGTAGCAAGAAAAAAATGTGATGGGGTCACCACATTAGCACAAGCTGGATCAACAGGGGGTGATCCTTTCTTTCACAAAGAATGCTTCAATCTTTGCCACACAACGATATTTGTATCTTCTTGCTCTTTGATGTATGCAATGATTTTTCTCTCTGACAAACCCTTTTCCGACCTTCCACCTATGTTTGGCCTACCACAAATTCTGATTTCAGTGCCAGAAATCGCACACAAATGAACTTTCACTCGATTATACGAGCTCTTGAATTTACCGTTACACTCTGAGCAAAGCCAATGAAGAAAACACCCTCCACCAAATATCTGTTCTAATATTGTCACATACTTCCAAAAAAAACGTTTGTAGATCAAATTTAGGGGTTATCCCTTGCCCCACCGAACTAGCACTTACACCCTGAGACATTCTAAATTTTTACAAATCCCTATAAACTTATAGCCCCTAAGACTTGGAACAAAATAAAAAAATTGCTATTAAAATTTAGTGGTAAAAAGTTAAAACTTAAAAAAAAGAATTACTATTAAAATTAAAAACATAATCAATTTGTATTTGATATTTGTAAAAATAATGGTTAATAAATATTAAAAAATAAAACATATAAAATTTAAATATAATTGTATTAATATAAACAAACTAAAATATTTAAATACTAACAAACTAAAAATTAAAATACTAATAATAATTATAAATAAAAACAAAGTAATTAATATATTTTGAACACCTTAAAAAAGTTAAAATATTAAAAATATAAACTATTAACTATATATATTATAATTTGATATTAATATTTTATTATTTTAAAATATTTAAAATTTAAACTATATAATAATAAATCTTTAAATATAATATTTAAATATTAATTATTATTATTAACTATATAATATATAAAATTTAAACTATATTTATTATTATTAAACTATGATAATAATTTAAACTATTATTATTAATTTATTATTTATTAAAATTTTAAACAAGTTAAAACTTAAAACTAAAAGGAAAATAAAACAAGATTATAAATTTTCTAAACTATAGACTATAGTCTATATTGAAAAAAAAAAAAAAAAACTAAATGAAACATCCCTGCAACGACAGGTGACGACAGCAATAAACGGCATGAGCAAACAACAAGAGCAGACAGTAGGAGATTGAACGCAAGAATAAACGCCACGTTACCAAATATGACAGGAACAAATGCAAGGAGAGTCGGAGATTGAACGCAAGTCCTAGGGAGAGTTAAACACAGCGAAGGAACACGACAAAATGAACAAATGTGGCAAAAAGGAGTTGAAGTCCACTACAATTTGACTTTACATTTTTTTAAAGTGAAAAAAAAATTAAATAATTTTTCATTCGCCGATTCGCGGAGATACGGTCAAGGCACATCTTGCCCCCTGTGAATACAGCAAAATACGTCCATCGACGTATCTGCAAAGGGCAAGACGTGCCCTGGTCGTATCCCCTGCGGATCGTACCTGCTTCATACCATATAGCCGCTCCCTGGTGTATTTGGGACCCTAGAATGCCATATCCGGTAACATAGCCCTTGAAATGTCCTAAATGGGAAAATGCTCAGTATACAATTCTGAACTCTAAAATGTCCTTATAACACACATTCAACCATGCCATTGTTCATTATGTTGATCCTTGACTCTGTGTAGATCTAAAATGTCTCGCACCACATAATCTAATGAGGGTGGTTGTCCCAAAGAGGACTAGATTTAGCCCTAAAGGGTTTCGTCCTCAAGTGCCAAGCAAGCTAATGTAGCAACATCACCTTCATATAGTTGAAATCGAGTTTTGTTAATATTCAAAAAGAGATATTTTCATTCTACCTTATGCACTATTCTATAGCCTAGAAAGTCAGTCCATAAAGGGTGGCAGCTAACTGATAATTAATTTTCTCAAACATAGGCATCTAAATGATAATTAATTTTCCCAAACGCAAGCAGCGAACTGATAATTAACTTCCTCAAATGTAGACAACTAACTGAACAACTCCTCCGTAATTGTGATGCTGACTGACTGAGACAAACAGTGTCTCTCTGCTTTATTTGATGGAATAATTTCCCAACTAATATTATTCTAACTGCGGACAAGCTAAGCTGCTTTTTTTTTATTGAAAGACTCAATCTTTTATTCTAATTGTGGACAAAGCACTTAGTGTTGTGGGTTAAAAGGGGACATTACATTGAGGAGGAATTGGTTGCAGCTGATAGTTGTTATCATGACTATCATTATGGTTCTCCTGGTTAGATGGAGGAACAAAACAAAGAGATAGCACAATGTTGGATTTGTCAAGAAACATAATGCCATTTTGCCCTGGACAAAGATATGCGATAGAAAAATACTAAAAGAAAGGATCGGCATGCCTGTTGTGAATCTTCATACAATTTGTGAGAAGTACATAAGAAACAAGATTTGTAACACTAATTTTAATGCATCTGTAACTCATGTTCACCCAAAGAACTGCATGAATTGTATTTAAGCCTTGCTGCACAATCACCATCTTTGTTACATATGTCTTGAGCCTAGCAACTCCCCTGTCAACAAGCCCCATTTGAGCCCACTGTTAAAATAGCACACCCAATATGACCACAAAGACAATTCTCTGTCTCCTCACTGTTGCACAGTTCCCTACACCAAGAAAAATACTAAAAGGAAGGAACAGAATGCCTGTTGTGAAACTTCATACAATTTTTGAGAAGTACCTTAGATACAGGATTAGTATCACTAAGCCTACTGCATCTGTAACTCATGTTTTGGACAAGCTGCACAATCACCATCTTCAGTACATGTGTCATGAACATGGAAACTCCCCTTTCAACAAGCCCCATTTGAGTCCATTGCTAAATAAAGCGCACCCAATATGACCACAAGGATAATACTGTCTCCCCGCTGTTGCACAGTTCCCTGTATGAAGAAAAATCCTTAAAAACAGTGAAATGTGTTTTAAAAGAATGAAAAAAAACTAAATGAAATGCATTTAAAAAAAATGAAAAAGAACTAAAAGGAACGATCGGCATACCTGTTGTGAATCTTCATTTGATTTGAGAAAAGTACCTTAGAAACAGGATTTGTAACACTAATCCTAGTGCACCTGTAACTCATGTCACCCAAAGAACTGCATGAGTTGTATATAAGCCCAGCTGTACAATCACTATCTTCGGTACATATGTCATGAGCCTGGAAACTCCTGTCAACAAGCCCTATTTCAGCCCACTGCTAAAATAAAGCACCCAATATGAGGATAATGTTGTCTCCCCAGCGTTGGACAGTTCCCTACATTAATAAAAATTCTAAAAAAAACAATGAAATTTGTTAAAAAATAAAAAAAAAAAGGAAGAATTAGCATGCCTGTTGTAAATGGTAGCATTTGCAATTCTCAACAAGTCAGATCAGATTTGATCAATAAGATTGCAACCCAAACAGCTTAGCGAAATTGTGCTACGTCTATCCCTGGATCTTCTGGGAGTCTCTCCAATAAGAGCGCCTGTTCAAGCATACGGCTCCACTGCCTTATGAGACCATTGTTGCAGGCTCAAGCAGATTGCTGGATCTCGTGAGGCCCATAAAGCTAGCGGTTTTCTCCATGGTCACATAACCACCATACTGCTTAAACCCCACAGTCAAATGGCCTGGCAGACCCCACACCAAATCCTCCATGGGAGCACATACAACAAAACAGCCTCTACCACAAACATCCCAATGAAGCAACCTGGTAAAGCAGAAGCTATCACAACAGTGTTTTTCTACCTTTCCTTGCAGTCTGTGGAGCAGTGTTTGCTATAGCAGAACCCAGCAGCATCATGGTGTGCTCTCATTGCAAAAAGGTCAGACTTCAGTTTCATCAGCCTACCATGATATACAGCAATCTCGAACTCAACCTTAGCCAATGCACCCCAAAATTGCACGTTTTCCATTGACGGCAAGCAAATCGATATCCATCTGCCCGATGCCTTTAAGAATTGCATTTAGCGACCGAAATGTAAGGCTTGCTGCTAAAAAAATATTATGAATTCATAAAGGAGGAATCGGGGGAACAGACCACCTGCATCAGGTATGGCCCTGTGGGTCTGCGATCCCAAACAAACACCAGTGTTTTGTTTATTTCCTAATTTATTATAATAGACGGATCCAATCGATCCAATGGTCTTGCCTGGTACAACTATATTATTGGCTGACAATAAGTCATGTTCCCATTGTATATACACCTATCGGCCTAATTAAGCATGGGCAATTCCTTCAATTATGGAATTTGGCCATTTTGAATGGTCAGATGCCAAAAAAAAGGCATGTGATTTCATTAGATTAGTGTTTATTTAAAATTACGGTTAGCAAAAGTGAAATATGTATGGGCAAAACCCATGGATGTATAAAATTCATCCAATCCAAAATGACCACAAAAAATAGACAAACCATCCATGAAAGACGTTACATAAACTGCTTGCTTACACCTTATTTACATGGTTTTAATGGTCCTGCAATATTTTTAAAAAGTTATGAAACATACCATCCATTAGCATACTTAATAATTACACTAAAAGAGAGGACCTCAGCGTAATCCCAATCAACCTATAATTTGAACTATACCCTAAACAGTGGGAATGACTCCATTCAACAAAAGTGCTGATGGATTCATAGAATATTTTCACTTATTTACCCAATCCACTTGTAATGTTTAATACTAACAATTTGCGATCCCTAGATGAGGAATCCAGAGAATTATTAGAATGGCAATGGTTGTATTCTAGAACGCCTCCATACTATTTTTCCTCTACTCCAATAAAAAGTGACTCCATGTTTGGCCTAAATGATATGCCAGATATCTTATCGAAGAGATCAATCTATTGACACCAGTCATAGTTGTGTTTTATGTTGAAGGCATGGATAAAATCTGCTGGCTCGGCCATTACCAGAAAACTTCCATCTGATGTGGAACCTCAGTGACCGCATAACACCAATGTTTTCCTTCAATACTGTCAATGACAAGCTTAGGATTTTAATGTCCCAGATTCTGCTAGTCATAACCTGAATTCCTGTGGCAAAACATCTACTATCTGGATGCCATGTACATTTAAAGGAATAGTCCATATGCCCTGTTAGATTAGCAATAACCTGAAAGGAAAGTGCAAGATCATGATTAAATTCTCATGTTTGTGGAGTTCTACTGATAAAGATCAACTGAAAAAGCTTAAAGGAAACACAATAAGCTCAAAATTCCAAATGTGACTTAAGGCCCTAATTAGTCATTTTCAAGGGAAACTATCCCCTGCATAAGGCCTTTGCTGGCACGTGTATGGGTATGGGACTGGAAGACTTAGTTCGAGGGCAGTTGCACCTAACAGACATCTACTGCTCACAATTGTCAATTTCGTTGCTGTGGCCATAATGAAGAAGACTTGCGACCATATAGAATATTATTTTATCACCCACTCTCGGGTGTTCTTTTTCCAGTGAAATCAGGATACAAAATGAAATGAAAGAGTAGCATGAATGAAATATAGCCTGATAGAGAATGATGAGTACCTGCCCTGTCTGGTGATTTACAAGTAGTCCATCAGCATCATCTCCAACCACCACCACAAGCGTTTTATCTGTGGACTAATAGAAGTATGCCGTAAAGAATACAAAAGAAAAACGTGGAGATCTCAGCCCTCCAGAAAGCACTTTCATGATATCTCGCATGTTTATACCACATTTGATACTGATTTTTTACAAGCATTTGGGAAAAAGACCTAACTTACATTTACAGACCATGGAAATAAATTATGGCGCAGCATAGAAAAGGTCTCCACATAAACTACGCGAGAAACAGAATCATTATTTGAAGTCATTAACTGTGCTGCACCGCTGCCAATATGTACTTTATAATTGACTTGAAAATTGCTTGACTATTATAATTACTTTTCTACCTAGATGTTGATGTGGGAAGCTATCAAAGCCTGACTACTCTTTACTGTTAAAAAAGGTGCGCTTCAGAGGGAACAAACTAATGCCCAAGCAATTAGATAACCATAAAAAAAAGAGATTGCTATATCTAGATATTTATAGTTATATTTAGACTGATATGCCAGGGGAAGGGACTAGTTATAGTTATTTGCAAAGCTTGCAGATCTAAAATTTCCCTGGCAAAAGCATAGCTATGAACTGTAGACCATTAATAGAAGCTGATTATTCTGGTTTATGAAATTAATTTACAACTTAAATTTAATTCACAACAATTCAGCACACAATCCTTTCTGCATTTTTTGTTGCGGTAGGGAAAAAAATAATTATATTAATGTCCATGAATGGCCAAGATCCATGAATGGGACTTGCAAAATACTTCTAAGTACACAAAAGTCAAGGTCATAAACACTGTAAGTCTAATCTTAAAGCTATATCAAAGTTATAAAGAAAATAGCTGTGTAGAATGTAAGTGTTCCATAGAGAGTGAGCACCTCATCGCCATGACAAATCGAAGTTAAAAAATAAAAGAAGATAGCTCAGACAAAATAACTTTTCCATCAAATATGACCGGCAGGGGTTGGTAATAAAGAATTTGAATACAAGAGATCATTTTAAATATCAAGAACCTTCATGTTTCAATTTATCAATTGTGCCAGAAAGACTGCACTGAGGAATTGGTTTTCTGAAACTTCTGACTTGCAACAGAAGCTTTCTCTTGACAGAAGATCAACTCTTAATGATTAAAGTAAGTCACAGATGTTTTCTTTGGCATGAATTAGTGTTGCCACTGCTATGGTCAATTCAATATATGCTTTGGGAATGCTCATCCAAGTAGTTTGGACGATAATTATATTTCAAACCATAATTTTGAGCTGCAAGCACTATCCTCAAGGTTCAAATTAGTTGATTTTTCAAGATTCGGTGTCAATGAAAAAGCTAAAGAGATCCTTCCTCACATTCAGTGCAAGGAAAAGAAAGCAAAACATCATCAGAGCCCATGTCAAAAACACGGTGTCGATGCAATCCTATAAAAAAAACCATCATTTAAGACACCAAACAATATGGTAAGAAAAATATGGAAAGAAATGGATAACGATACTGAATGCAAACTTCTTATCAGGGAATTGGTAAAGAATGGCTCAACGCTAGGCAGAGGTAGCAATGATAAATTGAATATTTATTACAGTTTTTCCTGTACCTTAAACCTACCCTTCATGAAAAATCCAAACAAAATGAGTATGAAGGGAAGAATAGCCCACCAGGAATATTTTTCTTTTGGGAAAATAAAAAATTTGGAGTAGCTTGCATTATTTGGCAATAACAGCTCAGAAACCACTGCTCTTTGTCAGAGATCTGCAAATTTCCATCCTAAACAATCTCCACACCATGCAACTTTAAATACTCATAATGATATATAAAAGGTTGTATCAAAAACTAAGCATCTGTTATCGTACATCTAGATCGTATTGATATTGATATTGCAGGTTCAATCTAGTGGAGGACCAGTCCGCCCCAAGTATTCCAACATCTGGTCCAACACACTGCATTAATACTGCCGAGAGATAACAAATGGGTTCTGGCACTGGAATGCTGGTCAGGTACCTATCAAATAAAACTAAAATAAAACCCTGTATAGGAAACAGGCACCCAAAGATTTGCAACACCCTTCTCATCCAAACAAATGATTAGCCGTTGCATCTCAAACATATACAAAATAGGTACTGAAAAACTGCTGAAAACATGATTATGAATGAACAAAAATAATGAGAGAAACAAAAAAACCAATACGCTTCCTCAAAATGATTATGAATGAACAAAAATAATGAGAGAAACAAAAAAACCTATACGCTTCCTCAAAAACTCCAAATCTCTGATTACTCATTATTCAGTCCAGTAGCTTGGAAAATCCTCATGGATCTGAGAATGAACCTTGGGTTTAATGGCAGAAGCTTCAACAGCTTCAGTTCAATGCATTGTATATGTAAATCGAAGCCCATTGTTATAGCTGATAAGTGTTATATATCAGTGAAAGATTTGCACTGAATATTAGGGCTCCTGACCTACACCAAACAGCGCACGATCAATGGTCAATCTGAATCCAACGGCAAGAATCGAGATCAAACTTTCCAAAGCATATAAATTCTCAAACGCACGAGAAGTTACAGGACAGATAGTACCTGGGGCAATGAATTTATCTTCCAGCACTGCATTTTTTCATGTTACAGCAACCAGTTACCTCAGGATCACTGGATGGACGTTTAGAAAATGAATGGAAAAATCGTGACCCGCAGGCACATGTTGAGACTCTACAATGGATCGACGGCTGTAAGCTGTCCAATAGTCTTGCCATGTCCAGTTGTATTGCTGGCTGTTGACCGGCCTCTGATAAACCAAGCCACTGTGCATTCATCCACAGCTATAGACTGTCCTATGGACTTACTTATGCCACTAAGCCAAACTTTCGACACATGCAGTCAACCGTTGGCTCTCAAGCTTAGATTGAGAGTCCAGATGACAAGATTAAACCAAAAAGAACCAAATTCCGCAAGCCACAGGTAGACCAGTATTTTCATTCAGTTAGCATAATTCAATCAAGTATACATAAATTGATACATGTCTCTGAAGATTAGTGCTAGCAGGTGGTATATCAAAGTTCAGGTTAGTGATCATGAATTAAAAACGGAAGGGCCATTCCACCTGCAGAGATAACCAATAACCTAATGGCATAAGTGGATGCACAAAGAAACAGGGCACTTGACCTACCACAGTTTCGAGAGAGTTTGCAACAATTTGCTTACATATGTCACAAGCCTGAAAACCCTCCTATCAACAGGCCCCAAGCCCCATTTGAGCCTACTGCTAAAATAGCGCAACAGTTCTCTTCCCTACATTAAGGAAGATTCTAAAAACACAATGAAATGCATTATAAAAATAAAAGTTAAGATCGGCATGCCTGTTGCGAATGGCAGTATTTGCAATTCTCAACAAGCCAGATATCCAATTTGTATTATCTATATATTGTTCAATTTGGATACATTTGCTTCGATATTCTTAATATGAGTATTTTTCCCTGATTTTCGCTTCTGGTATGTTCTATATTTCCACATGGAAAAGCCCCTTTACATAACTGAGCGTATATTGAAAGTTATGAATTTTAAGAATTCCTTGTAGCTGAATGGTCCCTAGTTGCAGGATAAACGGCGATCTGCACATTTAAACTATACTTTTACCTATCTATAGCCTTTTGAGAAGTAAAAAGGAACTGTAACTTCGTTGTCTGTTTTATGAAATTTGCTTCCTATTATTGGATATTTATACTAACGTTTGCTTTGCAAAATCAGCTTATGACTCTCCGCTGAACAGCCAAGCAGCAATGGAAGCTAATGTAATGATTCTAATACTAGCAAATGGAGATATCATCAGCTATGAATGAAACGATAAAAAAAAATGAGCCATGGATTACATTTTCCTACACAAACGGTGGTGTGAAAACACACCATAAAAAGTAGAAGAGAAACACCAAATGAAGACCTTAAGCCCTCTCGCCTCGGATGCGGCGAGCAAGTTGAATATCTTTAGGCATAATAGTCACCCTCTTTGCATGAATAGCGCAAAGATTGGTATCCTCAAACAGACCCACCAGATACGCCTCCGCTGCCTCCTGCAACGCCGACACTGCAGAGCTCTGGAACCTCAGATCCGTCTTGAAGTCCTGCGCTATTTCCCTCACCAGACGCTGGAAGGGTAGCTTTCGGATCAACAGCTCGGTGCTCTTCTGGTACTTTCGGATCTCACGCAAAGCAACGGTGCCAGGCCTGAAACGGTGAGGCTTCTTCACACCACCGGTTGCAGGGGCTGACTTGCGCGCCGCCTTTGTTGCGAGCTGCTTGCGAGGGGCCTTCCCTCCTGTTGATTTCCTCGCCGTCTGCTTTGTCCGCGCCATCTCTCTTCAAACAATGACTATAAATGCAAACTGGAAATCGATGAAACGCAATGAATGTGATTGCATAATAGTGGCTATTTATATGTAGCTGAACCGCGCGTTCCCGGTTTCTTTACCATTTCAATTTCAATGTTATGGAGGGAATGCATCTCCGCCGTCCGATCTTTACCCCTTATCAATGGCTCACAAATCTTATCTCTCCATCTCGGATGGCTCAATCGCGGATCGACCTCTTTGAGTTCTGCCTTCCCTAACAAATGCATTGTGTTCTTGTTTATGGTATTTATTCATTCCCTTAATTTTTTTCCAAAGTCGGTAAATATTTTAAATAACCCTGAGAATTTCACAGGGAGTCAATTTATTTTATTTTATTTAAATTGTTATGTTTGGGGATTTTATTGGATGGATGAGCGCTCACAATTATCAATGGGGGGGGAGCATTGACAAAATTTACAACTTGTATTTTAGAAGTTCATATGATATTATTATTATTAATAGGTGGTCGAAAGGTCTAAGTAATGTTGAAAGGGATTGTTTAGTAAGAAACGGTTTGGTGAGATACTCTAGTGCCTAGTGTGAAATATTAATGTTGAATCACACTTAAAGGTTGAGAATGTTAATCATCTAAAACCAATGGACCTCAAGCATTTCATAAAGGTAACAATTTCTTAGATTCTTTAAGTTCTCTTTTGCTCCTCTTGTTCATGGGATAAGTTTCAATCTCGTCTTCCTCTTCTCCATCCCCACCCATATAACGGTCCCCTAAAGCCTTAGTTGTCATTTAATCCTCGTGGTTTTTGCTCAAACCCTTTCCATTCTTTGGGTGGTAACACGAAGCTAAGCGCATCATTGTCCACAACCAAATCTTTTTTTACTTCAAGATAACCAAGTGTATTAAACATTAAAATGGGAAATTAGATGAAACAACAAAGTAAAACCTCACAACATGCACGTTGATGATTCTATTTTTCCTTTTTTTTTGTTATAGTTATCCCATCGTGAAGTTGCAACCATTTCTACAACTAGAGCTCATTGATTTGGGCTACCCTCTCACTCTCAGGGTATTTGGTGACCTGATAAAAAATCTCTTGTTCAATCCATGACTAAGGGAAGGACAATAAATGGAATGTTATGGTCTTACGATATGTACTGAATGGTTTTCCTAACTAGGATTTAAGGTTTTTGAATGAAATGTGTCAAGCAGATGTAATATCTCAGAGTGCCAAGGTTGTAGAATTATTGTCCCAAAATAAGATGTTGAAAGGAACAATCTTTCTCTTATGTTTCTCCTTAAGATTTCATTCCCCATGAGTGTAACATATGAGGAAGTAGATGTTGTAGACCTTTCATGCCTCGAGAGCTTAACATGCGAGGACTCTATAGACATGGCACACGGTCTATAGAAACAACAAGGGAGTTGCTTTTGCCACCTATAGCAGAGGAAAGATTTATGGAGGCCCTACCTTTATCACCTATTAGATAGGAAAGATTTGTCAAAGGCTTGCCTTTTCCACTTATGGCAGCAGATAGATTCGCGAAGGCAATGCCTTTGCCTCCTATGGTAGAGGAAATATTTGGGAAGGTGTCTTGTCTATGTGGACTTAATGGAGAGAATGAGAATGCTTTGGCATTTTTTGTCAAAGAGGAGGAAGTGTTTTTGTTGCAACTTGCTACCTCGCATGGGGAAGAGGTTAATTTATTAGGAGGAGGGGAGGTGGCATTGTCTAATGAAGTAGTGAGGCCTCCTCCTCTGCCAATAACATTTTATAAATACACATAATGGAATTTTGATCGACGTACATGGGCCATGTCATCAATGAAACTCCTAAAGTCATGATTTGCACCATATAATTCCATTCGCAATTAATCATGAAGGCATCCACACCTACATTAGCAAAGAAGTCTATGTAGCATTACAGGCCTAGAAATGAAGCATCTCACATATAAGAAGTCTATGTAGACTTCTTTGCCCAGAAGAAGTGGTAAATAATCCAAGAAACCAAGAGGCTCAAATTCAACACGATCATGCCACATGGAAAAGCACAAAGAATGCTATAAGCAAGTCACAATGCTGTCAAGAGGCAACATCTTGGGGACCTGCCTAGGATGTTGCTAGGCTTCACCTTTGCAAAGATCTCTGAGTGCCCGTAATGCTACATAGACTGATCACCGAAACCAAGCTTTGCTTTGATTTTAGTTTTTTTGTCACAGCTAAACCAAGATCTGCGATTATAAACAACCAATCCATAATCACAATGATTCTTTGCATGATTTGGCACCCAAGTAAGAATGATCACCAAAACCAAGCTGCAAATTTTGGGTACATCAAAGTCCACCATAAGAAAACATGACCACAATGCTTCCAAAATTTTCCTGACTATCCCCTTATCTTTTGAACTACAACCCCAAAACATCCTAGCCATAAAAAAAATTCATAGTCTTTAAGGGTAAAAAAGGTACCAGGTAAATTTTCCCACTTCCAACTTATGTCATTGAATGAGGGTAAAAAAGGTACCAGGGTCATGATAGAGAGACAACAAAACCTATTGGCTAAGTCCAACTTGTAGGCAATGTCTCCTTGCATGCTCAGGAATCAACTTTTGAATAAACTCAGGGATCGCTCGCCTCAATTTTGCAAAAAAAGCATACATGATAACATAATAAGGGTGAATTGTCAGCGCAGATACTAAAAAAATATGTTGGACATCGAAATTAGATTTGGAAAATTTCTATAAGTACAAATAAAAATTTGGAAGAAAAGAATAAAAACAATGTTTTTTGAAGGTACCCTTCAGCTTGAAGTCAAAAATGACAGGTACAGGTTGACCATTTGGCAGAGGGGTAGATCCAAGGACCTAAAGCAAAAAAGCAAATATTATAATGTCTTGAACAAATTACCTAAGCGTGTAATTTTTTTTTCCAAATAAATGAAATTTATTAATTTAGTATATTTTTAATTAAAATTGGTACCATATATTTTATTAGATAAAATATGGTATTTTTTAAATAAAAAAGTTGTAGTATAAAAAAAGTATATATTGAATAAAATGTATTAAAAATGTAAATAAAATTGAACAATTGTAAAAAATGTAAAGATTTAAAAGCTAAAATTAAATTTAGCCACCTATTCACCGGGAGCAGCGTGGCACATATTGGCACTACGTTACACTGTATGAAACCTTCACCTGGTTTTAAGAGCCCCAAGCCCAAGAAACAAACTTAAAATTCCATAAACCGTTAAGTGTCGATTGCCAGATCATGGAAGCTGCTAAAACCTTCACAGAAATTTTAGGGTCAAATTGGAAAATGCAGAGTGGGACATGGACGCAGCGGCTGCCTTCATTGTAGCCAGTGTAGCATTAAAAGTATATAATCAGAGTTAATTTGCATTCGAGCCTTACTTGCGGATTATGAGTTTCTTTTTGTTTATTTTTAAATTAAAATGAATATGTTCATACATATATATATCTTTTCTTTTTTGAGAAATTTACACTTAACCTGGCAAAATTTCCGTCTGGTCTTCTTGTTTTCCTATTGGAATTTAGACTGTATCAAAATCTTGCAAAATTTAGCACATTTCCTAACAGAAGAGCTTTCGCTGAAGTTTATTCTCTTTGGATGGATTTACAAATAGTAGGGTAAAAGAAAAATTATATTCAAGGAAAACCCCTGTTTATTGTTTTTTACACATGAGCGTTAGCAGTTGCCACACTGCTACCAAATAGTTTTGGACATTTTACAGCATATCTACTATCTGGTAGGATCGGGATAGAGTTTGATGGCACAAGATTTTTCTAGCTTCAAAACTTTACAGAGTTTCCAGCAATGGTAAGAGCATATCTAGGTAAAATTCCTTTACTCTTGGATCAAACAATTATGAATAGACTGCTTGATTTTAGTCATTAATTCTTACTAGAAATGTTGATGATATCAAAAACGCAAATAAATATTTATCACTTGATTTTAGAAATTAACTAAAATGATGTTCTGCTCAAAACTGAATGTCAAAACACTGATTCAAATCCATCCATAATAGAGAGCAAAAATTCTGTAATATAATTTTCCATCACAATCCAAAATTTGTGCACACATCCTTTCCAAAGCAGATTTGCACACTCTACAATTTCCTTCAATGGCTTATGATGACAACTTCTAAGACTTATTTGTATACAATGCGTTGAGTTTACGTTCTTGCACATTTGAAGGAAAGCATCAGTAACTTGAAAGAAGAAGTTTTTAGTTTTGTTTTTTCTTACCTTCTTCCTTATCCTCTTATAAGCGGTCTTTATTGTTGCTTCAAATTTTCTTTTCAAGCTACGATAGACATTTTTTATTTTGTTTTATTGTTTTATTTGTTTTGACAGACCTACTACTCTTCTATACAAATCTGATTCATTTTAAACATGCAGCAGGGACACACAAATCTCAAAACATGTAGCACATTTTCTACCTCTTTCATTCTGAAAAAAAATGAATCTTTCATGGCACAATTTTTCTGGAAAATTGTTCAATAAACACGTGAAAGGAAAATATGTTTTCATCTCTGTGAAACTTTGACTATTGTTGTGCATTCTAACACTTGTCACCTCTAAAACATCTACAGATTGCATACATCCCCTTCTCCAAAAGGTAGCTTACATCAAAATGCTCTATTGGAAGGTCTTGAATTTCGATTGGATTATACATCGTCTGCTGATATATAGAACACAACGAGATTCTGCTGTGTAGGAAAATACAGATGTGCGACCAAGGCTGTAAATACTCAATGCGGACAAAAGCCAGGGGCATTAAAACCGACGTAATAAAAACAAGAGATGTTAAAACCGGCATAACAAAAACAAGATTCCTATTTGCATAGGTTTTTGTCTTATGTGAGACGAATCTTTGGGGTTGGCAACCCATCATCAGAGCTGTTTGGATGTTATTTGATTATGCTTATGGGCTTTTCTGGCTGTACTGCTAAAAGGGTAACTTGATTTTGAGAAATTACCGATCTGGTTCTTAGAAACTTGTAAAATTAAAAAAAAACAGGTGGTAGATGCTGCTCTGGTCTATTGAAATTTAATTATTATTTTATATGTTTGTTTTTTTTTTTTTTCTCAAGAGCCCTTTTTGTGGCTGTACTCTTAAAGTGGTAGTTCCATTTTGACAAATCACCAATTTGATTTTTAAAATTTTGTAAAATAAAAAAAATCAGGGAAAATAAAGTAACTACACTACCTGGTAATTAATTAACTTTTTAACATTGTAATAGATTTGTAATAGATTACTAATGTGTATGTAATTTGTAATTGATTTATATTTTTGATGAATGTAAGTGTAGGGCCAGTGGTGTTGTGAAGAAGAGACCACTATGTAACGGGATGTAAACGGTGTTGTTATTTGGATGAGTGGTGTGTATAGGTTATAAGACACTTTAATTGCAGGGACAAATTTAATATTAGTGACAATTTATTGATTACGCAGGAAAATTACTTGTATGCAATTGAAATGAAGCTTTCAACTGTTTTTGTTGTAATTCATTGAAACAAAAAAAAAATATTGGAGCTACATTATTTTTGAGCATTGATGATGTAGAGCCTAGAAATTTCAGTGACGGAAAACAGAGGGACAAAACAGTGGAATTAATAAAGTATTTGGAAAGTGAGAATGCAAACATTTACATAGTGGACCATTATCTCTGCATTATTGAAGTTGGTAAAGCACTACTTTCCGGCTATCGTAGCTCAATTATACATCCAACTCACAGAATAGAATTGGGAGCTTATTCAGATAGTGAAATATAGGTGTTAGAGTTGGCCATAAATGGCCCTTCTTCCACCCATGGCATTGTGTACCATGTCTCTTTTCTTCACATAAATACCCAATAAAACCAGATGGAGCCCATCATCATCACCTTCAATTTGCGCCTCATCTACTCTAAACTGAATTTGTATTTCTAAGCAGAATGTTCTTTTTAACTGTTCTTCCTCCTGCTTTGTATGCATTCTTGCCATCTTTGAATTGCCACCTGGTCCTTTTAGCCACACATGGCCTTTTCAATGTCCTCCACCCGAACAAAGACCGTTCCACCATATCTATACTTGCCAACCATTCAATATATTACCAGCGGTTTGGAAAACCACCGACTAACCCCCTGTGTCAACATTCAAATGGTGGGAAACTACATATTTCTCTATTTTGTCTCATGTGAGATGAATCTTGGGGCTTCGCCCCTCCGTAATAAGCCTCTGAAATTATCATTATTATTATTTTAAATAGAGTTATTTTGAATAGAGTTTTTTTTGGATTTAAACGCATAAAATTGTAGGAATTCACTATTTTGGATCTCACTACCAATTAATATATTATAGCATACTTACATCATCACCCTTGTTAAAGCTCTTGGCAATTGAAGAAAAGTACCTACATAAGACATTTCAGAAGAAAGAAGAAAGGAAACCAATCATGTTATGCTCATTGGTAATGCTAAAATCTTAGTTTTGGAAGGTCGATGGAAAGATTAAAAAATTAGAGAAGCTATTGAAATCAAGAACCATTCTCGTAATCTTAACAAGGATTATAAATTTAAGCTTAGCCAAACTTGGAAGCACTTGATCCACAAACTAAACTCTTATTGCGTCTAGTGGATTCCGCCCTCCTTCCTCAATCATTTTTTTTTTATTTGATCATTTGACCATTAATTTATGAATACTTGATCAACTTATTAATCAATCATCAATCATTATGCCAAGAGGCATAACCTACAATGGTAACAAGGGAGGGAAGGCTCTGATGTTGTACTCATTAAAAAAAAAACTGGCACTAATATTATTTTATTACTTTTTTTTCTTCTAAGAAAAAAATTGTAAGTTCATATTAATGGAAATAAGAAATTACATTTCGAAGATGCATCCCAGTATTCCAGAGGAGAAAACTCAACAAAGAAAAACAAGAAAGGTGATAAAAAATAAAAGTCACAACGACCCAAGGCCAAGAAGTGCTTTCCCACAAGAAGTCACATAAAAATGAGACCACAACATACTTTGTAATATGAAGAAAATATTAGTGTATGCACCCTCCCCAAAGTTAAAACAAATGTTGACTAACCAAAACACTGCCATACACTCTGCCACGAAACATAAAACCAAAACAAATGTTGATTGATGACCCTTCCAAGGTCCAAATACCCCTTGGCATTAGTAGAATAAATTAGTGTAAAATTAAAAATCAATGTCAAAAGTTAATTGCCAATCAGAATAAAAGCTCGAATACGCTGATTAAGAGTCAACATACCCATATATCAAAGTGCACTACCAGCAGAACAAGTGCAAGAGAATAAATAATTTATTACAGGAACAAATAATGATGTGTATCTGAGCAACCACCCAAAAACACCAAAATAGAGAAAACTAAGATAGATAAAGCATGACTGCTAGTATACCAAACATGTGTATTGAATATGTGACCACATTAATCCTCTCACACAGATAAATTAAATACTTCCAAGTTGTTGCTCTCTATGTATCCATTCATGACCCATAGGTCTACCTCAAAGTGCAACCCTTCTTTGGCGAGCAACTCTGTCACTATATTTAACTCCCTTTAGACATGCATAAAATAAATGGTAATGAAAGAGGAACATTTTAATTATCTATAAATAAAGTGGTTATAAGCACAAATTATTCATTTTATAAATCCCCATTACCCAATTGATGATAATTGTTGAGTCCTTGAAGACATGCAATTTTTTCACTCTTCTATCCACCACCACCTTGAGCAAAAACTTCAAAGCCATAAGCCCTGCCAAAAAAATTATACCTTTTCCTAGTTTGAACCTAAGGCAAATGAAGTGCTTAAAATTTATGAAGAGTATTCCACGAGCACCACATACGATAGTGGTGCCTCAACAAGTACCATCAAAATAAGTCCATGCTCCAATATGATCTATGGGAGGATGTAACAACAATCATTGCCTCTTAATCTTAAAAATACATTTAAAAGGCCCAAAAATTGATCTAATTTTGAAAAGACATTGAAAGATAGGGTTTTTTTTACCCTTAATATGCTTATGTCCCTAACAATCCATATACCCCATGACACAACTAGAAGTAAAGCTTTGAACAATTTTAGATCTGGCATCTTATAACATTTCTTGAAGCATTATTCCATTGTAATTGCCTACCATCCACCTCTCACCCCTGTCATCACATCCAACTCTACCCATATCTTGACAGTATATGGATAAGTGACAAGAAGATGATTCATAGTATCTGAATCCTAAAAACATATATTACAACATCCTGGTCCATGCCAAATCCATTTTTACAAAACTTCCCAAGTGAGGGTTTTGTTTCTTAAAACCAACCACATAAATATTTAGTCTTTAGAGAGGATTTAATCTTCCAAAGTTTCTGCCACCACCAAGAATTGTATATGTGAATCTAGACTAATAACCTAACTTCATGGTATATCCTCCCATCGATGGGTTCTTAGACCAAACCAACTCATCCTCTTCTTCACTAAGTTTGACATGGATCCATTTCAATCTCTTCACATATTCATCCCACCTAATGCCATCCTCCCCAACCAATCCCATTAGAAGTGCACTTTTCCACCCTTGGTGCCAATTATTTGTAGAGCTTTGATATGTTGCCTATGCCAAATTTGATTTACGTAGGGCCTACAAAGTATTGATCAATCCCACATTCAATTTGAAATCACCACCACATCTGACCCAAGGGTCAATCCACACTATCACTTTAACACCATTCCACACCTTTTAGATTAGTGAATTACCAATAAGTGGAAAAAATTGCATGGTGACTTTTCACATAATCAAAACATTGTGGCAGTGTTTGATAGGACTTTTGATCCACTCTTCAACATTGATACGTTCAATATATTTTTGAATAATAATTTACATCCATAATCCATTCTTCAAGAAAAGTCTCCAAATACTTTTCACAACCAACGCCTCATCAAATAGACAGAAGTTTTTGAGGCCCCATCCTCCAATAATAATAGGCATAGCAAGCGACTGCCATTTGACCAAAGAGATACCTTCCTTATCCTTTCTTTCAGTCCATAAGAATTTGTAAATCATTTTACGAATCTTCTCTAGGACACCTTTTGCAATGTGAGATAAGTATAGCCAATAGACTATAATAGAATACAACACTTACTTCGTAAGAGTAAGTTTGCCACCAAGGGAGAGCCATCTATTACACCAACAATTTATTCTCTTTTCCACCTTTTTGATCAACCAATTTAAATGATTTTTCCCATAGTCATTTGGCTTCAATTAAAACCCAAAATATTTGAAACCAACTTGTAGGTCAATTTTTTGAAAGGGAAAAACCCTAAGAACCCTACTAATCTGATGAGCCTCCATACAAATGAAAGAGATGTTGGACTTCTATAATTTTAATTCCATTCGAGTGGCCACACTAAAGATGTCCATAAACTCCTTTAACAATGTAATGTCCCTTTGAGGGTCGTTATTGAATACAAACACATCATCCCCAAAAAAGCAAGTGCATGAGAGAAGTAGTCCTTCAAATCTCAACCCCTCTAATAGAACCATATCTCTTAGCTTTTATGATGGCCTGACTAAACCCCTCAACAATCAATAAGAAAAAGGATATCACTACCTTATCTACTCGTGGTTCTAAAAAAAGTCGATGCATAACCATTTATTAATAAAACAAAGCAAACAAAAGTTAGGTACCCCAATATCTAATTCACTGTCTACAAACTAAACCCAACATGGATCAGTAGTTATTTCAAATAGAGTTAGTTTTCTCTATCCAAGGCCTTGGATAAATCCAACTTCATAGTAACCACCACCAACTTCATAATTTTAATGATGTGGATTTTTTCCTAGGCCACCCCAATAACATTATTAATTTTTTCCCGTGCAAGAAGTTGAATTACTCACTAGAAATAGTGTTAGAAATAAATCTCTTAATCCTTATGGCAATAATTTTTGCAATAATCTCATAAATGCAAATACATAAGGAAATGTGCCTAACAAAAAAAGGTCAAGGTGTCCTTCTTTAGAATGAAAGCAATGAAGGTGAAATTGAAAGCCCTGAGGATATTCCCATCCACCTCGACTCCTAAATGACCTTTAATAAGTCCCCAACAAGCAAATCAAAAAACCCACTAAAGAATTCAACCATCCATCGGTCAGTTCTTGGATTTTTGTCCTTTTGAAAAGTAGTCAGGATAGACTGCAACTCTTCCTTAGAGACTTCCTCAATAAGCCTCTCATTTCTTCCTCATTGATCAAGCTTGGGGAAAAAATCAAATATTTTAATGATCTCCACTATGTTGACTCTCTCAAGTTCTTTATACAAGTTATGAAAGTGAGATACTCCCAAACTTGTCATCTCCTAAAATGTCCACACAATAGAATCATTTTCCTTTCTCATTTCCTACATTGTATTTTTTTATGTTGATTAGAAATTTTTTGAATTTTTTGTGTGTTTTCATCACCTTTTACCAGCCACAATGCTCTAACTTTCAATCTTCATTGTGCTTCGATATCTACCAGTAGTTTCCTCTTCTTCAACTTTATTTATTTAAGCCTTAATTTGGTAGCCTCATCGAAAACCTTTTTAAAATCTTGACCATAGAAATTAGTAATATGTTGTTCCATCATTAAAACTTCCTATTCAACTTCCTGATGCTTGATGACAACCCATCTAACTGTAACATTCTCTACTCTTTTCAAATTAGTTGCAAATTTTAGACTAGTTGAATCCTTAGAGATAGCGTTAAAGGCTATCCACTAGTCATTAACTATATTGATGAAGTTGTCCTCCTTCAACCATGATGGATTGAATTTAAATAGGTTCATAGGCTTGATTTCCTTCTTTTCAATTTGTAACAATATGGTAAAATGATCAGAATTGCCTCACAAAGACACCTGTGATCTAATTATCTCAAATCCATTCAACATGGAATCAAAGATTAAAAACCTTTCGAGTCTTTTGGCCACTCTATTTATACCAACTCTCATATTACACTAAGTAGGTATCAACTTAATAGGTTCCTTATCCACCAACCTAGCCTCCTCAGATTTGTGTAAGAAGTAATCAGGTAGTAGATCTATTCTCATTGAACACCCCCACATTTAAACACTTTTAGTGGTGAAGTTCAAATCTACCCCAATAGTGGTATTATTAGATCCCAAAAAAAATTGTGCAAATGTGACCTCTAAAAAATCCACTCTCTCCTCATAAGGCCCATAAATATTTGCCACGGTGAAAGTTTTTTCCAACTCCATAAAATGAAGTTTCACCCCAATGCTAGAAATAAAAATTGCAGATTTGACTAGCTTCGTGGTAGTTTTCCTCCATCCTAAGATCAATCCTCCAAAGCTTACAATAGAGTCCATGGCAAAAAATCCCAATATTTTAAGATTTTTTATAAATCCCTTGTAACCTTTGTCCCTTCACCCTTAGTCATCTGAATTAGAACTATGTCTAGCTTATGCAAATCAACCAATCTCCTAAAGGCAATCTTTTTTAAAGGTTTTCCCATCCCTCTAATGTTAAGGGACAAAATGATCACATATTACACCTCTCTAGGGATTTCCCCACTCTAAGGACCGCAAAAAGTGTTTTTTTGTTTTCCCTATTAGATTCCCTAATAGCTTTAGACTGTGCTTGAGATAGATGGGAGATCTTATCTCTCCTTGAATGGGAACTCTCCACCTATATATTATGTTTATTATTATATTAATCACTTTTTATTTTTAAAACAAAGAAAAACCCATTTATTTTTTACAATACCACCTATATATTGTGTTTATTTTTATATAACCCTTTTATCATTTCCACCCAAAATTATGCCTTTATAATTGCAAACAGTACAACTATAATGATAATTATTTTCCAAGAGGGAGCAATAATGAGAGCCACGATGAAGAAGTTGCAATGAGTTTCCATCCGTTGTGTTATTAAACAAGGCAAGCCATTTTCAAGCATAAGCATCTAAAGATTCAAAGCCAACACACACAAGGAAGAAAGAGAGTGCATCCCCATTTAAATCATTGTTACCTCAGAAAGAATGGTTTTAAAATATGTAGAGAAACTTGTGAGAGATTGAGAAGACTCACCCACATAAGGATTAAGTTGTGGAAAGTTATCATGTAAAAAATTTAAGTTAATGGCTCCTGCATTTGCCATGGGAATGAAAGAGGAAGTTTCATGGAGGTTAGACATCTATACAATAGGTGTGATGTACAATTTATACTTGAAGGGAGGGAATATGTTGAGGAAGTGGTAGGGGTAATGACCAACAGGGCTGGAAAATATATTTTTTAAATATTGTTTTATATGGGGTACTTGGTAAGGCCTTTACACAAATTGTTTTGATTTATTGTAGTCCTTCAAGTGAAGTTTTTAAGTTTGATTATATAACATACTATCTATTTATTTGTAAAAATTTGAACATGAATCAATTAATTTATAAATGTAAGTCAAGACCAAAACATCAAACTAATGCCAATTTCAAAAATCCTCCTCAAATGTCTTTAATTACATGTCTCAAGGAGGAATGAGCCTGTTTTGGGTATTGTCAGAGGACTAGGGTTTTTTTGTAGAGCAAAGGTTGTAACTCCTAAAAATTTTATACCTACATGCCAATTTTAAAACACCAACCAAGAATCATAAGAATTCAATAATCCTAGGGTGGCCACTAATGGAACTAACAACCTTGGAAATCATCACAAATGTAAGGATTTAGAATTTCAATTGCATGAGGAGTTTGTTGAGGTCTATGCAGACATTTCCCACTATAAATTTGTGTTTTTTTCCTTAAAGGCATTCCTTTTGAAAACAATTTTTTTAGATAGATAGGTTAGGTTTGGGAGAATACTAGGAGGTGGAAAATTAGCTTTGTAAGGGGGTTAGGCAGAGGATATGTTTATGTTATTTTTTATTCTCAAATTTTACCTAGGTTTCCATTCAATATGGCATGGGTTATTTAAGGTTGGGTATGCTATCTTCAGGGATGAAAGCTCAACCTTCACTCTGAAGGTCCATCCCACTCACAATATCCCGTGTGGGTTGATATCCCCTTATCCATTGTTAGACCCTTTCTTCGTGAATTAGCCAATTAGTTGGGTAAAGTCCTTTGGTGTAAAATTTATAAAGACAATTTTTTAGGTCTTTGAAATCATCCTATAGTTTGCATTGAAATGGACCTTTCACAATTACTATTGATTTAATTTTTTAGGGTTTTACAAATGTAAACCCTAAATTTAATTAAAGGGTTGAGTTGTCTAAATCAATTAAATAATATAAAATAATTAACCACTATTTTGTTATGGATTTCAACTTCTTTTAACTTTCTAAAAATAGTAATAAATATTCAAAAATAGAGACTTATCTAAAAATTGACTATCACATAAGATCTGGGGTCTAGACACGTCTGAGTGTCATCAATAGGGTGTTAGGATATGATTCATCATTAGATAGTGGTGCCCCACCTAGATAGTAGCACCATGCTACTATAGTGTCCTCAAAATAGTGCTAGTGTCCTTTTTATAAAACTATTCCTATTTTTTGCGAGCACCTATGCCTATGTTTCTCGGTTTTGTTCCTATGCGCATGAAATTTGGAACTCTATATTGTTCTTGAAAAATTTGATTTAGTGTGCAAACCTTGATCCTCCTTAAAAGTATGGCATGAGTTGAAAATGTGTGTTCATTAGTAGGATAGGCTAGACATCCCAAACACTCTGTTTTGAAGAGAGTTGCCTACATACCAATACTGTGAGGAGGGAACAAGCCCGATGTAGTTCTCCAACCTAGTGCTTGGTGCAAGTGCAAGTGAATGCTCGAATGAGAGTGGTCTTGAATGCCTTGGGTGTGCTTAAGATTGAAAATATTTGAAATCAGGGCTTAGGGCTGTTGTAGATGGTAGTATGCAAAAGTAGGGTAAAATAGGGATCAAATACCTTAATTTTTCTCAACTTCTTTTTTATTTGGATAGACTTTTTGCATCTATTTTCCTTTAGTCAATAGAGGTCAGATAGTCTTGTATTTATAGAGATATATAGTTTGTGTGGATAATAAAATGCACTTAGGTCAACCTTAGGAGGGTCACAAATTTGAAAATATATCCATTCGAGAGAGTTAGGGCAAGGGACACTAGTGTCAAGTTGGGGACACTAACGCCATGTGGCTTTAGTGTCCTTAATGTGGTGATAGTGTCTAACTGGTAGACTATTGGGCACACTGGGTTGGGATATGGGCAAGTTGTCTTATGATTGTATTTGAGTTGATTGTAGATGTTTGTGGTCTACACAATGGTTTTAAAAGTGTGATAATTGCTCTAGGATAGGCCTAGGGTTAAGCTAGGAATAGAATATCTCAAGTAACACTCTTAGTATCCAAATACCACTTTTAGGTAATTAGATTTGCCCTACCCTTTATGATAAAAATGTAGTAAAGTGAAATAATTGGTATAAAGGAAGAGTAAGCATACCTAGACTTGCCTAGAAAGTGAAGCCCGTGTAGCTAAATCTGATTATGTGAATTTAGGTCTGTATATGCTAAACATGATCCAAAGCAATGACCTATAATGAAACATGAAAAAATAAGTCCTTAATATATTATCAAAAACAAAAGACTATGTTGAATAAATTAATTGTGTAAAGTTTATTAAAGAGATAGGAAATAGGAAAGGAACAAATAAACCTCAATGGGTATGTGAACCAATGTATGAACATGGTGACAATCTATGTGTGTGACTGTACATAGTGATCAAAACATTAAATAGCTTGGACTGACTTGATAGTTTACTCAATCCTCATATGTGGGTCGCTCAATATCTCAATCCAATTTTTACTCCATCATTGCCCACCCTTGCTTGGTGGATCATGATCTATGAATAGCTTGGATAAGGATGTAAGCATGTCTAACCCTCTCATGTGGGTGGCTCAAGAACTCAAGTAGGCTATGAATCCATCATTACCCACCTATGTGTAGTAAATGCATTTGAAACTAAACTACGTAAAGTATTTAAAGTATCTAACTATGTATGTCAGCTTTGAGGCCACTCCGGTACATTAGGCAACTCTGGGCCACTCGAGAATGCCAACCACTATAGATGGAGTAAGACATGAAACTGGGGACAACTTGGAATATGTTAGAAAGTGTATATAACATAGCGAATGACATGGATTTTCCCATTCCATCTGATCAACCCATGTGTAACTAAACATATAGAAACTATATGCCACACACATGCCCCCAATCTGATATCTGAGTATATTGATTATGGACTGAGTATGCATTAAATGTATCTATGTATTTGAACTGAATGTGGGAGTGATCATGCCATGTATGATTCCCCCAATCTGATTAACTAGTATGAATTTGAACTAATATGAGTGTATCTAAGCAAAATCTAAACTTATGCCCCAAGTGGGTAGATGATTACAAGTTTATATCAATGTAGTGGATCAAAGTCTTGTATGTAGTCTGCAATCACTCGACAATAACAAGTGAAGCGTATATGTATGATAAAACTGACTGTACTAAGATAGTTAGAATATGTAATATCTGGCAAGTAGTAGAAATGTAAACATGGCAATGCATACAATCTATAAATTTTGTGTTTTATGAGTAATATTTGAATGTTTTTGTGTTTTGACATGTTATATTATTTTTGTATTTTTGGATATAAGCCATGTAAAAGTAAATGAAAATAAACTATGTACAAGGGGAGAGAGAGAGAGAAGGAAGTATGTACAAGAGTTGGAACCATACTAACCAATGAGTCTCATGGGATACCCACTATCACTATGACCTATGTCAAAAATAAGAATGATAATCTCTCGTGTAGTGTGAATGTTATGTTTTAGTTGAATGTTGTTGCAAAAAGAATATGAGTATTGTTCATCATCAAAATCATAATAACCTATAATGATAGAGGGAAATGCCTCATACTGTAGATTTGACCTTTATGAATTGTTATTTGGCATATTGATTGTGATTTTGCCCTTTGAAATGTGCTTACTATAGACATATGGTGTTGTGGAGGCTCTTTTGCTTCAAAACCTAGTTTACATTAATCCAAATTTTTATGCAATAAATTAGGGTTACATACTTCTATTTCTTTGATTTTTTGGCATAACCTATATTATTAAATCAATATCACATTAGGGTTTTAATTTATTTAAATATAATTTAATTTTTTGCAAAAAAACTCTATATTCACAAAACCCTAACCTTAGATAACCCTAGGGTTTACATTTCCAAAATTTAGATTTCAATTGCACATCTCTTCTAATTTGTATTTCATATAATCATGATCATAATGATAAAATAAATTAATCATTTTTTTGTTGTAAAGTTTAATACTTTCATTTTCATGCTTGTTCCCTTTAATTCAGAATGAACTCGTAAAAGACATAAACATATGTATAGATGATGCTTTATATCAATTTCAATAGATGTCATATCACATAACATGTTATCTTTTTGTTGTGTGGAATTTCATTAACAAACAAAACCCATACAAACATAGAGGATTTAACACATAAGCTAACAACTATGTTTCAATGTTTAATGTCATATATTATGCACAAGACAAAAACTTCTTCTCCCCCACATTTCCATGAGGGTGATAGCTACTTTCCATATAACTAGGTCCATTTTATCACTCTTCCATGAGATGAAACAACCTATACCAGTGTCACTAATCCTCATACTCAGCCTATTCACACCTCTTCCCTACAAGGTGTATGCCTACATGTTCAAACAAAAATAGTTGGGCTTTGCACTTGTGAGACTCTATGTGATCAAATTATTAGTATGAGCAAGATAATTTCAGGTTTACAAAATCATAATCAAGTATTCCATGAAAATATTAAAACATTAGGAAAACAATTTACAAGACCAAGGCTTCAAGGGCACAATAGTGTAAATCATGTATATGCATATTCACCTAGCCAATTTGTGGAAAACAATGTTACATATCCAAATCATAAATCAAAACAAAGTAGATCTACAACTAGTGATTCAAAAATCTCTCAAAGATAAAAAAAGAGTTCAAGTGAGACACTAAGGGAAATGATTGTTAGGTGTGGAGCCTGATGTCTTCCAAGATCAAAGGTTAAAATTTTGATGTTATTTTAGCTGGGTTTTAGATCCCATTCTTTGTATTCCTGATGGCATGAGGGGTTGCAAGGGGGGTTGCCTTGTAAAATTATAATTTCATAGTCAATATGGGCCATTGATTATAGGTTTCCAGATATAATGGTAGAGGTTATGTTTAGCTATTTTTCCACCCTAAAAGGGAATTGAGATATCGCTAAGAGGTAAGAGAAGAAAATTAACATAGAGTGGAGACAGAAGAGGAAGAGAGGGGTAACAAGGTTTGTTATAGGATATTTGTTTCTCTTGTATGGATAAAATAATATATTGGACAAGTTTGGTGGATGTAGCCCATTTTGGGCAAACCACATTAAATATGGTGTCTCTTATTGTGTGTATGTTTTGTTTATTTTTGGTTTTTGATTAATTCATTTCATAGTTTCTCTTATATGTGATTTGGGGATAAATTTGGGTTTTAATTTATCCTAGCAATGATTAAATCTAAATTGATAAACCTACCTCTTATGCACTCAATGAAGAGATCCAAATATTTTTTTGCATATCATAGAATGCATGGGCACCACATAGATTCATGTTTAACATTGAAAAGGAAAATACAACATATAATGGATACATATGACTCACACAATGACACTTCATCCACATAACATATAATGTCACATCTACCAATTCAAAAAGGGTCAAATCTAGAAACATGACAAAAATGGTTACTAAAGCATGATTGAGAGCAACACAAGGTTCAAAAAACATAATCAGATCAAGAAACAATACAACAAGCACAAATAAATCAAGAAAATTTACCTCTCCAAAATGAGGCTCAACGTTTAATGTGGTATAATTTTGGTCAAAAGTATTGACAAAATTTTGATTATCATGGTCAAATTTTGGGTGAATAGGCCCAGAACATCACTTTTCCTATTCTAGCAATTGATAATATTGGTCAATAGGGTTTGGTATTTATTGAAAATCTTAAGACAAATCATTCACAAACAATTTATGAAGGCCAAACATCTAGATACAAAAGACATGTTACAAAAATAATAAGAGCTTAAGTTGTAAAGTCAAAATCAGACTCAGTAAATAGGCATTCCAAAAAAGGTTTTCTAGCAAAAGAGCCTCCACCACACCATACATCTACAATAAGCACGTTTTCAAAGGGAAAAATCACAATCAATATGCCAAAACATGATTCAAAATGGTCAACTCCACATCATTAGGCAATTCCCTCTAGCATTCAAGGTTATTATGATTCAGATGAGGACCAATACTTAGATTCATACTACAACAACATTCAACTACAATATAGTATTCACACTACACAAGAGATTACCATTTCTATTTTTGACACAGGCCACAATGATAACGAGTCTCCCATAAGACTCATTGGTTAGTATGGTTTCTACCGTCTGTACATACTTCCTTCTCTCTCATTCCTTGTACATAATTTATTTTCATTTTCTTGTACATAGCTTATATCCAAAAAATAAAAAAACATTCAAATAAATTTAAAAACATAAATTTTATAGATTGTATGCATTGATATGTTTACATTTATACTACTTGCCAAATATTACATATTGCTATCTATCTTAGTATAGTTAGTTTTATCATACACATATGATTCATTTGTTCTTGTCAAGTGTTTACATATTACATATAAGACTTTGGTCCACTACACTAATCCATACTTACTATCATCTACCCACTTGGGGCATATACACTGATCAAGGTTTATTCATTCGATACATAAGCCCACTCGAGGGCATCTCATACACAGTTGCTTTTACCATGTTCTATCCTTACATTCTGTACATTCTAGTTTACACATTGATATATCTTGATATTGATCATTGCTACTCATTCTCAAAAAAAAATCCAACTATCACTAGTTAGACTCAGCATATGTACATCTTAGCATTTACACAAATTTTTACTACATAGTTGTACATTATTTCAATCCTAGCTTTCCTAGTTTACACTTGATTGTGTTTCCTATGATTTTTTCCATCTCGAGGGAATTTGAATATTCCATTGCTCTTTGGCTCTATGCCACTTCTATGTATGTATGCCTTGGACATGTGCCTATGTCCCTTGTGTGTACTTTGTGGATTGTATATGCGGACATTTGAACATATCCTTCTATGTGGCTCTAAGCCAAATTGCTTGTTGCTTGCGTATGTGGACATTTGAACATGTCCTTGTATGTCTTCCATTATCAAATTTAGTGACATGTGCCCGTGTATCTTATATTGTGGCCCCTTGGCCTACTTTTTTGTGCCTCATGTGTTTTATGTGTATGCTTCCTTATATATGTCTTTACCATGACACTTATTTTTGCTTCTTACACACACTAGTTTTTGATGCCATGAGGGACCTCATGCATCTACCCTTCCTACTTGGGTGTCGTGATGGACATCATGGCCCACCCACTAGGTAGTTACTAAGATTTTTTGTTAAACACATTGATTACATCTATCTCGACACCTTTGTGTAATGCTAGATTGCAACATACATATTCCATGACATATTATGATCATATACTTTTACATTATGATGTTATGATTATACATTGTATTATAATATCATGCAGTTATATGATATATGTTCTAGATGACACATTTTACAGAGCTACTTTAGATCAGGTTCTTACTTTATTGTTCACATATCATTTTCAATACACAGGCTCAATTTTAGAAATTAGACATAGGTCAAAAAGTAGTTTTGATCATCGATATTTCAGACCAAACAGACATTAGCGCCTAGAATGGGACACTAGAGCCATAGGGTGCTAATGTCCACTACATGACATTGCTGTCTAGTAGCCCTAACCATAGGGCAATTCAGATTAGCCAAAATAGTACACCAAGTACAATACAAATTTGCATGGGTATAGTCATAGGTTTTATAGTTAAATTTAGATTTTGCTCAGATACACTCATTTTAACTGAAATTCATACCTGTTACTCAAATTTGGGGTATCATACATGACATGATCACCCACACATTTAATTAATATACACATATTGAATTATTACATACTCAGTTCAGAATCAATATACTCAAATATAAGATTGGGGACATGTGCATGGCACATAGTTTCCATATGCTCAATTATACACAGGTTGATTAGATGGAATGACAAACTCCATATCATTTTATACATTGTATACACTTGCTATCATATTTCAAGTTGTCACCAATTTAATGGCTTGTTCCATCTACAATGGTTGGCATTCTCAAGTGGCCTAGAGCCACCTAATGTGTTTGAATGTTTACAGAGATGACATACACAATTAGGTATACCTAGTTAGATACTTTCATCATTTTGCATAATTTCATTTCAGATGCATCTACTTCACATAGGTGGGCAATTATGGAGTCATAACCTACTTGATTTCTTGAGCCACCAACATGAGATGGTTAGACACACTTATAATCTTATCCAAGCTATTAACATATCATGATCCATCGAGCAAGGGTGGGCAATGATGGAGTCAAAACCAGATTGAGTTCTTGAGCCACCCACATATGAAGATTGAGCAAGCTATCATCTTATCCCAAGCTATTCAATGATTTGATCACTATATACACTTACATAAATAGGTTGTCACCATGTTTATGCGTTGGTTTGCATACCCAATAAGGTATATTCGTTCCTTTCCTCTTTTCCTATCTCTTTCTTCAACTTTAATTAATTACTTTATTCAAAATATTCTTTTGAACTTGATAATTTCTTAAGGACTATTTTTTGCGTGTTTCATTGAAAGTCATTGCTTTGGATCATGATTTGTATATACAGACCTATATTCACATACTCAAACTCAACTACACAGGTTTCACTTCCTAGATAAGTCTAGATACGCTCCTTTTTCCTTGATACAAGTCAATTTTCTTTGCTACATTTCTAGCATAAAGTGGGGTGAAAATGCAATCACCTAAAAGTGGTATTTGGATGCTAACAATGTTACTTGAGACAACTTATGCCTAGCTTAACCCTAGACCTATCCTAGATCATTTATCACATTTTTCCAGCCATTGTGTAGACCAAAAACATCTTCTATCAGCTCAAACACAGTCCCAGAACAACTATACTAGATCCCAACCAAAGGTGCCTAGTAGTTTGCCAAATGGACACTAATGCCACATTAAGGACACTAGAGTCACACGGCTCTAGTGTCCCCAACTTGGAACTAGTGTCCCTTGCCCTAACTCTCCCAAATTAATATATTTTCAAATGTGTACCCTTACTAAGGTTGGCCTAAGTACATTTATTATACACAAGCTACAAATATCTATAAATACAAGACAATTTGACCTCCTATTCACTAGATGGAAAATAGAAGCAAAAACCTATACAAATAAGAAACAAGTTGAATAAGATTAAGGTATTTGATCCCTATTCTACCTTACTTATGCAGACTACCATCTACAACTGCCCTAAGCCTAGATTTCAAAGATTTTAAAGCTCAAGCACACCCAAGGCATTCAAGACCACTCGCATTCACTTGCACTAAGTAATAAGTGGGAAAACTATATCAAACTTGATCCCTTATC
Organism: Torreya grandis; assembly: GCA_037957365.1. Lineage (NCBI taxonomy): Eukaryota > Viridiplantae > Streptophyta > Pinopsida > Cupressales > Taxaceae > Torreya > Torreya grandis. Next base: position 2,299,149 of record JARHVA010001132.1, read on the forward strand.
GAAGTATTGGTATGTAAGAAACTCTCTTAACAATGGGGTGTTTAAGATGTCCAACCTATCCTAAAAATGAACACACATTTTTAGCTCATGCCATACTTGCAAGGAAGATTAGGGTTTCACACTAAATCAGATTTTCCAAGCACAATACAAAGTTTCAGATTTTGTGTGTGTAGAAATAAACCCAAAAACATAGGCACAAGTGCTCCCTAAAAAGAATAACAACCCTATAAAGAGGACACTAGCACCATTTTTAGGATACTAGAGTAGCATGGCACTATCATATCATATATCAACAACTCCCTTGACATCCAATTTCATGGCACCCAAGTTTACATTTATGATGGCAAGGGTGACCCAGAGCATCGTCTCATAGCTTTTCACATAGCATGCTTAGAATATATGTCTAATGATTGGATTCTTATAAAAAAAATTCACATAGTCTCAAGGATTATGCCCTTTAATGGTTTTATTATTTACCAACTCAATCTATCATGACATTCAATCTTTTAGTTGACATGTTTCTAAAACACTTCTCTATTAACATCAGTGATAATATATCATATGCACAAGTGGCAGAATTAAAGTAAAAGCCAAATGAGCTTATCACAAATTATGTCATATGATACAAGATAATATTATCCAAATTGACTAGCCCCATGTTAGACAAAGAGCTTTGTGACATATTTAAACAAAGTCTCTTACCAACATTGCATGAAGCTATCTTGTTCAAGAAGTTTCCTACATTTACCGATTTATGCCACACAATCAAGGAAAGAGAGGTGAAGCTCTTATCAATGGGAAAATTCAATTATAAAAATGGATCATAATCAACTATTAAGAGTTAAAACAAACCTCCATACAAGGTAAGGGATGTAAAGAACAAAAGTGATCAAAAGGCCACAATCAACACAACTTTCAAACCATCTCTTAGATTGGTTTTATCCACTCTCAACATAGATTCTTCACTAATCTTCTAGAGTCACCGACACAATACAAAGTTTTAGATTTCATGCGTGCAGAAATAGAACCCAAAAACATAGGCACATTTGCTCCTTGAAAATAGGAACAATCTTGTAAAGATGACACTAGTGCCATTTTGAGGACACTAGAGTAACATGACACTATTGTCCAGGTGGGGCATTATTATCTAGTAAATAGTTAGATCCTGGGACCCTATTGATGACACTCAGACCTATCAAAAACCTAATTTTCAAAACCCAAATCTTTTGCAAAAGTCACATCATATAATGGCAACTTCCTTTCCATCCAATTTCATGACACCCAAGTTTACATTGTATGATGGCAAGGGTGACCTAGAGCATCATCTCAGAGCCTTTTACGTAGCATGATTGGACTATATGTCCAATGATTGGATTCTTATGATTTTTTTTCCTCACAATCTTAAGGATTATGCCATTTAATGGGTTTATTATTTACCAAATCAATCTGTCATGACATTCAATCCTTTAGCCAACATGTTTTTAAAACACTTCTCTATCAACATCTGTGATAAGATATCATATGCACAAGTGGCATAATTAAATCAAAAGTCAAATGAGCTTATCGTAGATTATGTCTTATGATACAAGACAATATTTTCCAAATTGACTATCCCCATGGTAGACAAAGAGCTTCATGACATATTTAAATGATGTCTCTTACCAGCATTGAATGAAGCTATCTTGTTCAAGAAGTTTCCTACATTTACTGATTTATGCCATACAATCAAGGAAAGAGAGGTTGAGCTCTTATCAATGGCAAGTTTAAGTATACAAATGAATAAAAATCAACTATTAAGATTTAAAACAAACATCCATATAAGGTAAGGGCCACAAAGAATAAAAGTGATGAAAAGGACATAATCAACGTAGATTTCAAACCATCTCTTAGATTGGTTTTATCCACTCTCAATGCAGAGTCTTCACTAAACTTCAAGAATCACCAACATGGGTTATACAACAACTCTTGGAATGCAATGTCATATCTCTCCCTCTCATTAAAGAGGTTGATATGACATGGCCTCTTCCAAATAACTATGATTCAAATGTATTCTACGAGTATCACATGACACCAAGCCACACGACAAATATATGCATTAGCCTAAAATAGAATATACAATATTTAATTAAGGCTAATATTATTGGTTTGGGCACACCCATAGAGGAATTGAAACCATAACAAATAGAGGCCAAGGCACTAAAGATATTTTTAGATCCTTTCCCAAAGCATACAACAAATGAGGTAGGGGGCACATCAGGTGTTTACTATACGTACTAGGCACACTCACCACCAAATTCTTGTCACACAGTTACAAAAGAGGCACATCCCTTGCATAACATTATTGCCATGTATCATACTACATTGCCACCTAGACTACTTATCACATGTTTAGAGTAGGATATTGTAGATGATGACACATATTTACATTCGCTCTTCATATGATCATACACCTCAAATTTTAGGATACCCCTTTGAATTTTTACATATTCATCTTGTGTGAGTTATTTGTATTTGTTGAGTCACTCCCTTGAAAAAGGAACTTTAGTTCTATTAGTTGTTATGTTTGATTGTTTATGTTCCTCAGTTGCTCCTTGTTACTCTAGAGGATTAAAATCAATTACTTAAAGTCATCTCTAAAACCCATTTGATCATCCCCTTCAGCAGATCAAACAAGCTAAAGTTCCTTAGCTCATTTACAATGCAAATCAAGTTTCCCAAGTTGCTTTACTTCATTAATAAAATAAGTTAAGTAGTCCCGTAAACTCCACTACCATAACCAAGACCTAATCGAGTTTTTGATATTGGTTAACTCATTAAAATTTCTAAGCAAAAGAAATTTCAGTTTACAAACCTGATAAACATTACCTAGACTCATCCGGGTTTTCACCATTACTTTACTCATATAAATAATAAGTAAAAGCAATTTGGGTTCACGAACCTGAGTTACTCATCGACCTAGATCTAATCAGGTTTATGGGGGCACATAACTTCAAAGGTTAAAATGAGTAAAGCAATTCAAGAAACCTGATAAAAAGAACAAGGACTGATATGGTTTGCCATGATTGTAATTAATGCATTGGCATTTTTATATATATTGACAAAATTCCACCTCATTCCTACCTGGTAGCTAAGTCATCTAACCAAGTAATCATGCCTGTAAACCTCAAACCATACCGTTTGAGCTTCTAGAGCATTTTTGAGCAAATTCCTTTCGACCCATTTGCGCTTGAGGTAAGTAAATCATTCCCTTGTGATTATTTTGGTATGTTATTTTCCTTTTTATTGGTGTTTTTATTTGCAAAAGTTCTTTGCACCGCCATGGTTGGTTCTTTGTTAAGTTTGTTTTGTCATAGTTTCCATATTATTTTCATAGTATGACTAGGTGTTGTAAATCATGGGTTAACACTTTTCAGTAATTTATCATTTATCATGTTGTAGAATTTGTTAGGAAGCCTCTAAAAGATCAAACCTTTTGTGATAAACCTAATAGTCAAGGATCCCTTGCCTTTTTGGGTTCCATAGCCTTAGTTTTTGAAGTCCTATTACTTACAAGAATGATACTTAGTTTTTCAAGACTTCCCATTAATAAAAAACTTGAAACTTGTTTAGAGGTACTTCAAGAGAAATGAGTTAACTTCTCTCTCAAAATATCAAATCCAGTGGAAGTAGTTAATCAACATCACAAGATACATAACAAGTTCTTCAATGTAAGTCAGAGCCAATGTCTAGATCAGAAAGTTCAAGAAGATGAGAAGAAGAGGTAGCTGAAGTAAAAGAGTAGGCAACATCGATTGAAGGGGTCCTATAATTAGCCTTAGAGGAGATCCTAGAACCAAGTAGGAAGGGAAAATGAAAAGTTAAGAAAGTCAAGTCACAAGAGCCAAAAATGAAGTATGAGTATAAGGGTTACCTAATTGAATCAAGCATAGTCTCCAAGTTAACCGAGATAAGTGACACAGATATGGGGCATGTGTCTATAACATAATTATTGGAGAGATCTAAAGCCATAGATAAGACCCCACTCATGCATGTTATGACAATCAATGGAATCCTTCAAGCTGCAACCTTCCTAAACTTAACCCAACTCCTTGAGTTTGTGTTGACATGTGCCAAATATTATGATTCCCTAATCAAGATTGTGAGAGATGCTACTGGGAACGTAATTATAAGATTCAATACTCAGTATCTTAATTATTATCTTAATATTCCAACATTGCCTAAAGTAATTAACATAAAAATTGGGAAAGCCATCAATCAGTGGGAAACTAATATAACTAAATGTATAAAGATAATGAATACATATTGCTTGAAGAAATCAAAGCAACCTTCAAGGTTTCATAAACACATTAAAAGATCCGATTTTGTTTAAGATGTTGATGATATCATTCAGTTGTTATGCATTATTAATGGTGAAAATAATGCCAAATTTTTCTCACCCTGGATGTATGATTTTATTAGAACCATTGATGTGACCAGAAGCTCTTCTAAAATTGAATGGGTGAGAATGATAAGTGATCATGTAGATCAACAGTTGAAGAATGTGTTGCAAACCTTTGATTTTAAGATGACATCATATCTTGTATACATAGTTGCTTCAAGTGAAATTTCCTTAAGGTTAAGGACTAAGGGCACACTTTCAACCATGTCTATATATGAATATTATCCTCAGTTGGTCCTTACATAATACTACAAACATTACATTGTAGTAAATGATGATTTCTTCTATGAACTTATTTGCAAATTGGATACATCTCTAAAACATAAAAGAGTATCAAATGAAGTATGGGATGTAGTTTCAATGTATGGTTGTATTTTTATTCAATTTCTTGATTTCACCTATCCAGGGTAGGAGGTTTTTTAGGTGCACCTGTCAATCTGCCTAGGTATCCTAATAACAAGTGGATCCTCATGTAATTTTGCACACAATTGGTTGAATTACATGATTTACAATCAAAAGCTCATAAAGTTTCCATCAATTTCCCCTTTGTGATTGGTCACTATCATTATTCTAGTATTTATATAGCTAGAAATGTATCATCATTATACTCAAATACACTTGACGCTGGAGCCAATTTTGATTGTAAAGGTGTTGCTCAGAGTATTGTTTCACTTGAGTATATGCATATACAAATACTTGAGGATTTTTGGATGAATTGTAGGGATGAATTTGAAGTAAGGAGAAGGGATAACAGTAGGTTGACCATGGAACAAATTCATGCATTTAATTTAGCCTCTAATCCTAAGAATATGGAAGATGATGATATTGTTACAAGTGATGCATTTCATACTATAGGAGGAGATAGTGCTCCACTTTCAACAATAATTTTTGGAGATGATCATGATAGAACAATTTTGGACATAACTTCAAATGTTTTGGCAATGACTTTTTATTGGCTTCTTGACAAGGGTTATTGCATGAATGAATTAATAAGCGAGACCACGCGTGTTGGACAAAAAAGAAAGGAGATAGTTTGAGGGGAAAGTAGCCAAGGTCTCATAAAGAAATTGAAGTTGGAGAAAAATATTGATGATACTTTTTCAGTAGTAAAAGATAAGGAGCCAACCTAACCAATTGTTTCCACTTCACCATTAGTCTCTTTTGCCCCCATTACTCCTTCCATTCCCACTAGTCTCCCCATTCCTACTCCCATTCCTTATTCCATTCCCACTTCTGTTCCTCCCACTACTCTTGTCCTAAACCTTTCAATTCTTATTCCATCCCAAAGTTTTATATCACTAAATCTTCCAAGAAATCCACCCATAAAGAGGCAAGTCCTCCTCTTCTTCCATCTTCTCTGCCCGCTTCACCACCACCACCTCCTTTAGAAGAAGAACTCAAAAAAATAAATACTCAAGAAACAAATTCATTTTAGGAGATTCAACAAGAAAAGGTGTAAGAAACAGTTGAGGAAATGAAAGAAAGAAGGAAAACTACTGTAGAAGAGCCTGAGTTCACGACAACAACTCAAGAGGTTAGTGGAGAACCCAGAGAAGAGGAAGTAGTGGTTGAGAAAATAGTAAACAAAATAGTATAATAAGGTAAAAAAGGAGCTAAAATGGAGACTCTTAAAGAAGTGGAAACTCAAGAAGCCCCTTCTCAAGAACTAATGATTAAAAATGACCAATAACAAGTGGACATTCATTCAAGCACTTTTGTTTCTATAGATTTCTCATCTTGGATGGCTACACAGACTACTCCTAAGGTGAGAAGTGATAAATCTTGAGGAGATAGATTTTTAATTGCTAAAGAGTCTTGACAAGAGAGGTAAGAAGCCAAAACCAATCGAAACAACTTCAAAGTTATTGATTGAATCTTTAGGGCAAAAGTTTGTTGAGATAACATTCCCACCTCAAGGGATAAGCAAATAAGAAGTCACTAAGAGTGACTTAACCTTTTCAATAATACCTCTTGGGGAGTTAACTAATGAGATTTTGAAGGAAGATACTCAAACTCTAATTAACTCTCTTTTCAATAAATTGGATGAGGAGAAGGCTGCTAAAGCTAAACTAAAAGAACATAATGCATAATTATGTGAAATAATAGATAAAGTGGCCAAATATTTTCCACAACAAGCTATTAATTTAGAAGAACCAATTGAGAAGTAATTAATTTTTGACGTAGAAGAGACTAGAGATAAATTTAAATCTATTGACAAGTGGATTGATAAAATGAAGCAAAAGGCCCATAAATTCTTCCCACACATCCCAAATGTTCATGCTGATATTTTGAATAAGATAACAAAAGTAAGGGCAGTAAGGAAGGAGTTAAAATATTAAAATGGCATCTCTAAGCTTTAGCAGGACAACCTTCAAGCATTGGTCAATTTAGATGAGAAAATTTCGATTGAAGAAAAAAATTCCCCTTCTACAAAGAAGGTAAAATAAGAAGATTATCTCTTGTCCTTTCATTTGAGTATTTTACCAGACATGGAAGAAGAGATGAAGAAACTAGAAGAAGATGCACGTGGTGCAAAGGTAAACCTTGAAGATTCTCTTTTTGGTTTGACTAGCATTTGGTCTAGTAATATCCCAAGAACAACAAAATAGCTTGAAGATCAATTCAAATAACAAATAGACAAAGCCATGACTCCTTTCACAACCAAGTCTATCAAAGTGTTGATCAAGTGTTAGGAAGAATTGAAGAGACTTGAGCCAAGGCTTGATAAAAATAAAGCTCACTGTAGAAGAATTGAAAGAGAGCTGCTAAGATTGGAAACATAAAGGCAGTCAATTGCTAAATCAAATGATGCAACAATCCAATTGATGATATCTTAGCATATCAAGTACAAAGAGAAGTGCATGAGTCTTGAATAACTTCTTCTTCTTCTTCTTCTTCTTCTTCTATAAATAATATTGTTTTTAGTAACTACTTTATAAAAGTAATGTCATTATATGATTTACTTGTAGAGGTGAAATTACTTTGTAAAATTCAAAGACTTAAGTGACTTGGCCAAAACGCCATTACTTAGAGTCATTTTATAAAAGTGAATTACTTGAATGAACTTTATACTACATGCAAAGTGTTTATGATCAATTCAAATAGGGAGATCTAAGAAGTACCACTTGTCATCAACCATTGCAAGCCATGAAGGAGAAAATCAAGGAAGACATCTCTCAACAACTTTTAGTTTTCTACGCAGCACATGGGGATTAGGGAATTTGAGTCCTATTTATTTTAGATCTCTATAGTTGTATAAAAATAAGTATTGGACTACATGCCAAGAGAGGATAATTTTTGCAAGGAGGTAAATATTGCAATTGTACAAGAAGTTTAAAACTTTGTGTTTCGATAACCATATTATTTTGTATAAATTGTGTTGAAAGTGAATAAGAAGAAAAAGTTGTTTTCTTGAAGAAATTTATGTATGAAGGGAATCATTCTCATGCATTCTATGAAGATGAAATGGTAAAATTTGTATTATCTTTTAATTTGAGTTGAATTCATTATTTTATTAATTATTTATTGGAAAAGTTATCAAACTCTGTATGTTTATCTACTTGCATGAATACAATAGACTCTGTAAAACTATCTATTATGAAACACAATTTTCTTATTTCTCAAAGTGTTATTGTAATTCTCTCCTAAATACCTATCACATTCCTAAATCTAGTTGCTTTCTTGCTAAAAAACCCCTTTGTTATGGCTCATGAATAAAGTGGTTAAAGTAATACCCCCAGTTAAAACCAACTTGCACATAAATTATTAATCCAATGAATAACTTAAGCTGTAAGTAATTATGAGTAGATAAGCATAAATACACGAGAGCTTCACCATTAAATGAAGGGGATTTAATCCCATGACTTAGTAGATAAGTTTAAAGCAATTTATAAAATATCTACCCAATAGTTTCTGGTGATTTCGCTGGGGAACTGTGCATCTAAACTCCCATAATATATTTTTGCTTTAGTAGACCAATTAAGATATGTCTAGTATTACACTAAATTTTCCTCATTTCCTAAAATTCCAAATGCTAGTCGAAAGTGTTGCATGTTCAGGATGATGCATCTGCTTAGTTGAGTTTAATTTCCCTTATTTTTAAGGAAATGTGTTGTTTCAGTCGATTAGCTGATATTTTTGAGAACTCTAAATTTCACGCCTAGTTTACTCCTAGTTTTCTTTTTCAAGACCACTACATGTTGAGTAAACCTTAATCTAAGTTTTTACCTATCAAATATAAGTACTGAGGGAGAACTATTACATTTCAAAACTGGAAAATTGCCCATTTACTAGAGCAGGGAAAGCAGAAGGTCAATTAGACTAATCCTTTGAATTACAAGAGTGTTTCAATTTTAATTTTACTATTCAAGCTAGAACCAGAAGAGCTAGTCTTTCACCTATTAGACAAGCAACTTCTCCAATACATTAGCTTCAACATAATTATTCCATAATAATTCAACCAATCATTCAACAATTTCTTGTTCCTAGAAGAATGGTGTTACCAATTCTTGTCCCGTGGGGACCAATTATTGGCCCTTTGAGTTTGACTCCCCCTTTACATGACTTACCTAAAGGATCAAGAAAAAAATTTCCCAAATTTACTAGTGATGGCAAGCAAAACCCAGATGAACACTTAGCTACCTTATTTGTAGCATGTGGAGTAATTAGAATTGAACATGAAGATGTCTTTGTTATACTCTTTGTAGTGACCCTACATAACTTAGTTGTAGAATGGTTTTACCATCTAGCTCCAAGTACTGTGACCAATTGGGCTACTATGCGTGAATAGTTTGAGAAAAGGTTTAAAGTTACAAAAGATGCTTATATATTGCTCACACAATTGACTAGCTTAAGAAAGAATCACATGAACACATCCATGATTTTATCGCCAAATTCAACATATTGGTTTATAATATTCCTCAAGTTGCATTACCTATTGTAGATAATCAAAAGTGTTTCTTCATTAATGCTTAGCTTTTAGAGGTCAGTTACCAACTACGAAGAACATGACCAACTGATTTAAGAACAACCCAAAATCTTGTTAAAGAGGTTGAAGATGATTTGATTTTGGTTGTTAAGATCAAGAAAATAGTCTTTAAAGGAGAATCTTCTATTCCAACCATATCCCAGACTATAGATCCCTTAGTGCAAAAAATGGCTAATGACTTGCTCCAAGTTAAAAGATAAATTGCTCAAGGTACTCATGTTATTCCTGCCAAAAATATTCCCACAAGAAATTTCAATAATAAAAATAGGAACTGTATTACCAATCCTCAACAAATATTATTAATTGAAGACACTCCCAAAAATCATGTTGAAATGAGTGAAGAGGACTCAATAGCTGATGGTACTGAACAAAACAGTAATGAGGAAGATAATTTTGTAGATCCTGCTGGTAACTTTAACTGTTACCTAGAATATGAATCAGAGAGTGACTATGAAGAAATGCTTCATGAAGATCATAGTCAATCTTTTTCAATATTTATAAGATCTCAGACTCAATAAGCTATTAAGAAGTTATCAAAACAACAATAAAAAAGAAAGGAGAAATCAAGTTCAGATGTGAGTATTCTTAAAAGAGGTAATCCTCTACTTTCTTCCCTCACTCCTAAGGAGAAATATGTTCCCTCTACTTTTCAAACTTATAAACTAATTGCTCATACAACTAAAGTTAATTCCTTCTTTCCTGCGCCCATTCCTTCTTTTGACATAATTGACCATATAAAAATAATTAAAATTTAGATGTTATAAGTTGAATATCTAAGGTCTTAATCGGATCAATTGAATAGGATAGTAAGATATGTTTAAAGTAAGGGGTCAAATAATGCACCAAATGCTTCAAAAGGTATTTACCTATCCTTAGGTCAACCTCTTCTCAAAATAACTCTATAATTGCTTCGTCTGCTTCCACCCCTACATTTTAAAGGATAGAGCCATTCTATGTGTCCCTTCTAATCAATGGGTATAAGTTGAGTAATTGTATTCTAGATTCAAGAGCCTCTGATAATGTTATGCAAACTAAGGTTACTGATGCCTTTGGCCTTACTCTAACCAAGTCCATAGGAAAATGTTACTCAATAGAGAGACAAGTTCCCCTGATTGAATAGATTAAATATGCTCAAGCCGTATTAACAACTTTCCTAGACAAAAGGCTTAAAATGACAATCCTAGTAGTAGACATCCCTGTTTCTTATGGAATGTTGATAAGTAGAAACTTTTGTAAAGATTTGAGAGAAGTGAAAATGAATTGGTCATGTGCACACATCCCAATCAAAGGAGTGAATCATAAGCTGGAACTCAAGAAGAAGTCAAAGTACATGATTTCTAAATTTGAAGATCTATGTCACAAATTCTCTTTGAAAAATTAGACCATGGAGTTTATTTCCTTAAAGTAAGCCAAGAAACCCAAGAGAAGAAAGAATAAGAAGATAGGATATAGATAATAGAATTTGATGGCCGCTGTAGTTTTCTTGGTTTGGGTGGAGGAGTAGTGTTGATTTCCCCTATTGGAGAAGTTTTTCCTTATTCATACAAACTTATGTTTGAAAACACTAATAACATATCTGAATATGAAGCACTTTTTCTAGGACTTGAGCAAGCAAATGAGAAAGAAGTAAGACTCCTTAGAGTGTAAGGAGATGCCAAATTAATAGTGAGATAGACCAAAGGATAATATTAGGTGAAGAAAGATAAGCTAAAACACTACCATGATAGAGTTTTGAGTGTCACACTTGATTTATCTACTTTTTCAATCAACTTAGTTCCTCAAGAATAGAACTCAAGAGCTAATTCACTCATTGTTACTACATCTTTGCTTAGGCTAGAGCAACAACCAATAGTCTTTAAAGAAGGTAACTATAAGGTGGAAATGATTTTCCATTTGAAAGTCCCAGACAACATTGAGTAATGGCAAGTTTTTAATGATGACAAATAAATAGTTGCATTTCTAGAGCAACAAGATAATTTCGAAGGGCTATACTTAAAAGGAAGTAGCTCATATCTACGTGAAACAACAACAGGTATCACTGAGCCTGAATTTTCTCATAGTCAAGACATAATTCAACGGAAAGGAAATAAAATTCCTAAAGGGTTAGTCTCCTTAGAATAAATATTTGATAAACATGGTCAATTTTTGAAGAAAAAGAAAGAGTATGGTGATATTTCCTCTCCTAAAGTAGAACAATTTTATCTAGGCAATAATGAATAACCCAAGATGGCCAACATTGGTAAGTGTTGCTCACAAAAATGAAAAGAAGCTTTCATTAAAATTCTCACAAAGTACATTGATGTGTTTTCGTGGTCCTACAAATACCTCAAATCCTTCTAGCCAGATGAAGCGCAACACTATATTCCACTTCAGTTAGAAGTGAAGCCTTTTAGGCAAAAGTTACGTCACCATAATCCAACTATATTAGGTACTATTTATTCTAAAATTCAAAAGTTATTTGATGCAAAGATCATCTATCCAATCCATCATTTAGAATGGTTTATAAATATCATTTTGGTAAGAAAGAAAAATGGGTAGATATGCTTATGTGTCAATTTTTGCAATCTCTGAAGGACAATTATCCATTACCTATCATGGATCATATATTGCAAATAGTCATAGGATTAGAAATGTTATCCATAATAGATCGATTTTCTGGATACAATCAAATAAAAGTAGTTGAGGAAGATCAATATAAAACAACTTTTACAACACCATGGGGAACATTTTCTTATCAAAAGATGTCCTTAGAGATAATTAATGAAGGGGTAACCTTTCAACGAGTTATGGACCTAACATTTGCTAACTTGAAGAATAAGAGTATTGTGGTATACCTAGATGACTTAACAATCTTTTCAAAGCAAAGAGGTGATCATATAGCTGATATTGAAGAATTCTTAATCCAATTCATAATACATGGGGTTTCTTTAAATCCAAAGAAATCCATATTTCTTGTAACTAAAGGTAAACTCCTTAGTCATATAGTCTCAAATAAAGGAACCAAATTTGACCCAAAGTGGGTTAAACCCATTCAGAGTTTGCCTATACCTACATCCAAAAAAGGAGTGCATTCATTCTTTGATAAGGTAAATTTCCTTAGAATATATATTCCTAATTTTGTTGAGTTAACTCACCACATCTCAGATATGATGAAGAAGAAACAAGTCTTCAAATGGAATGTTGAAGGAAAATTGGCATTTGAAAGAATAAAGGTGGTAATAGCTGAAGCCCCAGTACTAGTTTCCCTTGATTTTGGTCAAGAATTTACTCTTTACTGTTACTCTTCAAAGCATACCATGTTAGCTATACTCATGAAAAAAATGATGAAGGAGTTGAATCTCGTATACCTTTCATGAGTCAGCCATTGAAAAGTTTAGAATTGAAATACTTACAGATGGAGAAACATGCCTTTGTAGTGGTCAAAGCATGTAAGATTTTTAGGTATTAAATCTTGTCATCTCATATTATAGTATATATCCTATATACTATAGATAAGTCAATTCTAACTCATCAAGATCTGGGATTACTCAGAGGCACTTGGGTAGCTAAGGTATAAGATTTTGATCTTGATATCAAACTTACGAAACTAGTAAGAGGTAGAGGCCTATGCCAGTTGAAAATGGAGAGAAAGCCTAATGTTGTAGCTATAGAAACATCTTCAAATCAAGATGAAACAAAGGAAGAGTTTCCCATGATACTCTTTATTGACCTATTCAATGAATGGTATAGTAATATTGCTTATTTCTTGACCTACGAAGATTGCCCAACTAATTTGAGATGAAAAGAAAAATGTACCATCAGGTTAAATTCAAAGGATTACATCATCTAGGATAAAGGTCTATATAAAAGAGGTATTGATGGTGTTTTCCTCTATTGTGTAGATAAAGAAAACAAGCCAAACTATTGGAGGAGTTTCATGACAAAGCATGTAGAGGGCACTTTTATGCAAGAGTCATAGCTCACAATATTTTATGAGCAAGATAATTTTGGCCTACTCTTTTCCAAGATGCATTAGACTAGGTTGCTAAGTGTCAGGCCTATCAACACTTTGTAGGAAGAATCAAGTTACCAACCTTGCCTTTAAAACCAATAATTATTGATGAACCATTTTGTCAATGGGGCATGGATTTCATTGGTATGTTGAACCCTTCCTCAAGTGTTGGACGTTACTACATCTTTACTACTACTGACCATTTCAGCAAGTGGGTTGAAGCTATCCCAGTCAAACATGCCACATCTGAAGTAGTATGTAACTTCATCAAAGAGACTATTGTTGTCAAGTTTGGAGTACCACACAAAATTGTGATAGATAATACAACCAATTTTTCTTCTATTGAGATGACTTAGTTTTGTTATTCATATGGAATAGATTTGGTTCATGCATCCAATCATTATCTTTAGGGTAATAGCCAAGCTGAGTCAAGTAATAGAAATTTGATGAGTATTATCCACAAGTTGGTAGACAACAATCAAAGAAATTGGCACAAGAAGTTATTTGATGCATTATGGGTTGACAGAATCACCTTGAAGAAAGCAATAGGTAACTCTCCTTTTCAGTTGCTATATGGAATAAATGTTGAGATACCAATAATCATTGAGTTACCTGCTTTACAATTATCAAAAACCATTGAAGATGTTACTTATCAAGATTTACTAGACAAGAGAATCATGTTTCTCACTAAATTATATAAAGTTCCTGTTCAAGTTGTGGATCGGCTAACAGATCACCAAATGAAAGTAAAGAAGATATGTGATAAAAATTCTCAAGAAAGGCAATTTAAAGTAGGTGATATAGTATTTATATTGGATAAACATAATGAAAAAAAAGGGAAGAACGGAAAATTTGACTCCTTGTGGAAGGGACCCTTTACTATACAAAGCATTACTGGGAAAGACAACTTCCTAGCTCATCAGGATGGAATTACACTTCCACTACCTTTTAATCGGCAACACTTGAAGATCTACAAGAATTGAGCAGTAGGGTAACACCTGTATGTACATAAATAAAGATTTTAGTTTTTATTTTATTTTATTCAACATTTATGTTTTTTGGTTTATGTGACTGAGTTTTTGTAAATAATCTAAACCCAATGGATAAGATGCAAAACCAAACACACTAGGTTCTCACCCTTGTTCCTTCCTTTAAGATAGCAACAAATATGTCCCTAGTCGGAGCCAACTAGTGTCCCCAAAATTTTACACCTCAAATTTTGGGATACCCCTTTAAATTTTTGCATCTTGGTCTTGTGTGAGTTAGTTGTATATATTGAGTCAATCCCTTGAATAAGGAACTTGAGTTCTATTAATAGTTGTGTTTGATTATTTGTGTTATTCAATTGCTCCTTGTTACTCTAGAGGATTAAAAGCATTTACTTAAAGCCATCTCTAAAATCTTTTTGCTCATCCCCTTCAGTAGATCAAACAAGCTAAAGTGCCTTTGCTCATTTACAATGCAAACTGGGTTTCCCAGGTTGATTTACTTCATTAATTAAATAAGTTAAGTAGTCCCGTAAACCCAACTACCATAACCAAGACCTAATCAAGTTTTCCATATTGCTTAACTCATTAAAATTTATAAGCAAAATCAATTTCGGTTTACAAACCCGATAAACATTGCCTAGACTCATCTAGGTTTTCACCATTAATTTACTCATATAAATCATAAGTAAAAGCAATTTGGGTTCATGAACTTGAGTTACTCATCAACATATACCTAATAAGGTTTATGGGGGCACTTAACTTCAAAGGTTAAAATGAGTAAAGCAATTCAAGAAACCTGACAAAAAAAACAAGCACTAATGTGGTTTACCAAGCTTGTAATTAATGCATTGGCATTTCTATATACATTGGCAAAATTCCACCTCATTCCTACCTAACATCTAAGTCATCTAACCAAGTAATTATGTTTGCAATCCCCGAGCCATGTTGTTTGAGATTTTGGAGCATTTTTGAGAAATTCCTTTCAACCCATTTGTGATTGAGGTAAGTAAATCATTCCCTTGTGGTTATTTTGGTTTGCTGTTAGCCTTTTTCTTGGTGTTTTTCTTTGCAAAAGTTATTTGCACCACCATGGTTGGTTCTCTGTTAAGTTTGGTTTGTCATAGTTTCCATATTGTTTTCTTAGCATGACTAGGTGTTGTAAAGCAAGCGTTAACACTTTTCATTCATTTATCATGTTGTAGAATTTGTTAGGAAGCCTCTGAAAGATTTAAACCTTCGTTAGAAACCTAACAGTCAAGGATCCCTTACCTATTCAGGTTCCATAGCCTTCATTACTTCATCAGGATCTTGGAATGAAGTAACTACCCTAGAAAAACTTGACTCCCAAAGGTCTTAACACATCAGGTATTTTTGCCCTTCTTACTTTGGGTTTTTGACTTTGAGTAACTTGATTAGGAAAACCCGAAGTCTTGAGTCATGGAAAACATGAAGTTGTGATCCATCGAAAACCTGAAGTCTTGAGTCTTAGAAAACTCAAAGTCTTAAGTCTTGAGAAACCTAAATAACACTGTTAAATACCCAACCAAAACCTTTCCTTATGCTTACTTACTTTGGTTTCTAGATTAAAGTAACTTAGTAACTAAAACTTGAAGTCTTTGGCAACTAAAGACGCGAACTTGCTTATGTAATCCTAATGAGCTACTCGGGTTTTCGAAGTCTTATTACTTAAAATAATGATACTTAGTTTTTCAAGACTCATCATTACTCAAAAACTTAAAAATTATTTAGAGGTACTTCAAGAGCAATGAGTTAACTTCTCTCTCAAAATTTCAAATCCAGTGGAAGCAGTTAATCAACATCACAAGATACATAACAAGTTATTTAGAGGAAGTCAAAGCGAATGTCTAGATCAGAAAGTTCAAGAAGATCAGAAGAAGAGGTAGATAAAGTACAAAAGTAGGCAACATCAATTGAAGAGGTCCCAAAATTAGGCTTAGAGGAGATCTTAGAACCAAGTAGGAAGGGAAAAGGAAAATTCAAGAAAGTCAAGTCAGGAGAGCCAAACATGACATATGAGTATAAGGGTTACCCAATTGAATCAAGCATAGTCTCCATGTTAATTAAGATAAGTGACACAGATATGGGGCATGCGTCTATAACAAAATTATTGGAGAGATATAAATCCATAGCTAAGACCCCACTCATGCATACTCTAACAAGAAGTGGAATCGTTCAAGCTGTAGCCTTCCCAAACTTATCCCAACACCTTGAGTTTGTGCTAACATGTGCCCAATATTAGGATTCCCTAACCAGGACTGTGAGAGATGCTACTAGGAATGTAATTATAAGATTGGATACTCAATATCTCAATTACTATTTTAAGATTTTAACATCGCCTAAAGTAATTAACATGATAATTCAGAAAGCCATCAATCAGTTGGAAACTAAAACAACTAAATGTATAAAGATAATGAATACATATTACTTGAAGAAATCAAAGAAACCTTCAAAGTTTCCTAAACACATTGAAAGATCAGATTTTGTTCAAGAAGTTGATGATATCATTAAGTTGTTATGCAAGATTAATGGTGAAAATAATGCTAAGTTTTTCTCACCTTGGATGTATGTTTTTATCATAACCATTGATGTGACCAGAAGCTCTTCCAAAATTGAATGGGTGAGAATGATAAGTGATGATGTAGATCAATAGTTGAATAATGTGTTGCAAACCTTTGATTTTAAGATGACATCATATCTTGTATACATAGCTGCTTCAAGTGAAAATTTCTCAAGGTTAAGGACTAAGGGCACACTTTCAACCATGCGTATATATGAATATTATCCTCAGTTGTTCCTTGTAGAATACTACAAACATTGCATTGTAGTAAATGATGGTTTCTTCTATGAACTTATTTACAAATTGGATACATCTCTAAAACATAGAAGAGTATAAGATGAAGCATGGGATGTAGTTTCACTATATGGTTGTATTTTTATTCAATTTATTGATTTCACCTATCTCAGGGTAGGAGGTTTTTTAGGTGCAGCTATCAAGCTGCCCAGGTATTCTAATAACAAGTGGATCCTCATGGAATTTTGTAGACAACTAGTTGAATTACATGATTTACAATCAAAAGCTCACAAAGCTATCGTTAATTTTCCCATTGTGATTGGTTATTATCATTGTTCTAGTATTTATAAAGCCAAAAATGTATAGAAAGAAATGTATCATCATTATACTCAAACACCCTTTGAGGCTAGAGTGAATTTGATTATAGAGGTGTTACTCAAAGTACTATTTCACTTGAGTATATACATATCCCAACACTTGAGGATTTTTGGATGGATTGTAAGGATGAATTTGAATTAAGGAGAAGGGATAACAGTAGGTTGACCATGAAACATATTTGTGCATTTGATTTAGCCTCTATTCCTAAGAACATGGAAGATTATGGTATTGTTACAAGTAATTACTTTCATGTAGTAGTAGGAGATAGTGCTACGCTTCTAACAATCATTTTTGGAGATGATCATGATAAAACAATTTTAGACAAAAAATCAAATGTTTTGGCAATGACTTCCAATTGGCTTCTTAACAAGGGTTATTGCATGAAGGAATTAATAAGTGAGACCATGCATGTAGGATAAAAAAGAAAGGAGATAGTTCAAGGGGAAATTAGCTAGTGTCTCGTAAAGAAATTAAAGTTGAAGAAAAATGTTGATGTTACTTTTTTAGTAGTAAAAGATAAGGATCCAACCTAACCAATTGTTTCCACTTCACCATTGGTCTCTTTCATCCCAATTACTCCTTCTATTCCCACTAGTCTGCCCATTCCTATTCCCATTCCTACTTCCCTTCCTTCTTCCATTCCCACTTCTGCTCCTCCCACTACTCCTATCCTAACACTTCAATTCTTATGCCAACCCAAAGTTTTATATCACTAAATCTTCCAAAAAATCTAGCTAGAAAGAGGCATGTCCTCTTCCTCTTCCATATTCTCCACCCACTTCACCGCCACCACCTTTTTGGGAAGAAAAACCTACCATGAAAAGAGAAGTAAAAAATATATCTACTCAAGAAACAACTTCATTTCAAGAGATTCAATAAGAAAAGCTAGAAGAAATAGTTGAGCGAATAAAAGAAAGAAGGAAAACTACTGAAGAAGGACCTGAGTTCATGACAACAACTTAAGAGGTTAGTGGAGAACCCAGAGAAGAGGAAGTAGTGGTTGAGAATATAGTAAAATAAATAGTAGAATCAGGTAAAAAAGGCACTGAAATAGAGACTCTTAAAGAATTGGAAACTCAGGAAGCCCCTTTTCAAGAACTAATGATCAGAAATGACCAGCAACAAGTGGACATTCATTCAAGCACTTTCATTTCTACAAATTTCTCATCTTGGTGGGCTACACAAACTAATCCTAAGGTGAAATAAGTGATAAATCTCAAGGAGATAGATTTACAATTGCCGAGTCTTGAGAAGAGAGGTAAGAAGCCAAAACTAGCCAAAGTAACTTCAAAGGTACTACTTGAATCTTTAGGGCAAAAGTTTGTTGAGATAGCAGTCCCACCTCAAGGGATGAGCAAACAAGAAGTCACTAAGAGTGATTTGACCTTTTCAAGAATACCTCTTGGAGAGGTAACTACTGAGAGTTTGAAAGAAGATACTCAGACTCTAATTAACTCTCTTTTCAAGAAGTTGGATGAGGAGAAGGCTACTAAAGCTAAACTAAAAGAAGAAAATGCATAATTATGTGAAATAATAGCTAAAGTGGCCAAATCTTTTCCAAAACAAGCTATTACTTCAAAAGAACCAATCAAGTGACAAGTAATTTCTAAGGTAGAAGAGACTGGAGATAAAATTAAAGCTATTGAAAAGTGGATTGATAAAATAAGCAAAAGACCCAAACATTCTTCCCACACATCCTAGACATTCATACTAATATTTTGATTAAGATAGAAAAAGTAAGGGTATTAAGGAAGGTGTTAGAAAATGAAAATGGCATCTCTAAGCTTTAGCACGATAATTTCAAGCATTGGTTTATTTAGATGAGAAAATTTTGATTGAAGAACAAATTGACCCTTTTGCAAAGAAGGTAAAACAAGAAGATTATCTCCTGTCCTTCTGTTTGAGTACTTTACCAGACATGAAAGAAGAGACAAATAAACTAGAAGAAGATGCATGTGGTGCAAAGGTAAACCTTTAAGATTCTCTTTTTGGTCTTACTAACATTTGGTCTAGTAATATCCCAAAAATAACATAATAGTTTGAAGAGCAATTCAATTAGCAGATAGACAAAGCCATGACTCCTTTCACAACCAAGTCTATCAAAGTGTTGATCAAGTGTTAGGAAGAATTGAAGAGACTTGAGCTGAGGCTTGAGAAAACTAAAGCTGATTGTAGAAGAATTGAAAGAGAGATGCTAAGATTAGAAATAGAAAGGTAGTCAATTGCTAAATTAGATGATGCAGTAATCCAATTGATGATATCTCAACACATCAAGTATAGAGAGAAGTGTAGGAGTCAAGTTTATGAAGAAAATTTATTTTGCCTCGAGTCTTGAATAAATTTTTCTTCTTCTTCTATTTTCTCTTTATAAACACACTGCAAGTAATCTTGTTTTTAGTAACTACTTTATAAAAGTAATGTCATTATATGATTTACTTGTAGAGGTGAAATTAATTTTTAAAATTTAAAGACTTAAGGTGACTTGGCCAAAATGCCATTACGTAGAGTCATTTTATAAAAGTGAATTACTTGAACAAACTTTGTGCTGCATGCAAAGTGTTTGTGATCAATTCAAATAGGGAGATATAAGAAGTACCACTTATCATCAACCATTACAAGCCATGAAGAATAAAATCAAGGAGGATGTCTCTCAACAACTTTCAATTTTTTGTGCAACACATGGGGATTAGAGAATTTGAGTCCTATTTGTTTTAGATCTCTATAGTTATATAAAAATAGGTTCTAGCCTACATGCCAAGAGAGAATAATTTTTTCAAAGAAATAAATATAGTAATTATACAAGAATATTAATAGGTCTAAAACTTTGTGTTTGGCTAATCAAATTATTTTGTATAAATTATGCTGAAAGTGAATAAGAAGAAAAAGTTGTTTTCTTGAAGAACTTTGTGTCTGAAGGGAATCATTCTTGTGTATTCTATGAAGATGAAATGGTAAACTTTGTGTTATCTTTTAATCTAAGTTGAATTCATCATTTTCTTAATTATTTATTGGAAAAGTTATCAAACTTTGTATGTTTATCTACTTGCATGAATACAATAGACTCTGTAAAACTATCTATTGTGAAACATAGTTTTCTTATTTATCAAATTATTGTACTAATTCTCTCCTAAATACCTTTCACATTCCAAAATCTAGTTACTTGTTGAAAAACCCCTTTGTTATGGCTCATGAATAGAGTGGTTAAAGTAATACCCCCAGTTAAAACCAACTTACACATAAATTGTTAGTCTAACAAATAACTGTGAGGAAGGTCACTGTGTGCAGGCTTTACTTATTTGACTATGTAATGATTTTTTTGAACCTTTAAATTGTTCAAAATACTCTTAATAGAGTGTCATTATACCATTTTTATATGGTAAAATGGGTTTCAAATGTTTTTCAAATCATTTCCTTTCCTCATTTACCCCTCTATACACCTTGCATAGCCTAGAATAAGCTTCCTATTTGACTGAGTTTCCTACTGGTACTGAAATTATAGGTGTTGTTGGTCTCCTGAGACATGAGTGTGATTTTTGAGAAATCAACATAATACCCTTTGATCACAAAAATACATGTTTGAATTTGAACTTATTTATTTGTCCTAGAGCACTACTTTAGGCCTTAAAAATGGGTCGCTAGTTAGACTGAGGTACTCTGCCCCTTTAGACTCTATTTGTAAGTAGTGTTTATGTGTTTAAAACCTTGCCATAGAGTGTTATAACCTTCTTTAAAGTTTTAAAAACCTTTTAATTCATTTTGTACTTGTCTGTCTCATACTTTTAAGTGGATGACTTCTAATACCAATCTTAAGTAGTCAACTATATCTCTGTGTTTCCTCTTCAAGGGATGCTTCCTATATGTATGAATGCCTCCTTAAGTCCTAAATATAGTACTTAAATAATTTAAAAAGGTACTCTTGACCACACTAAATCATGTTCATGCCATTATAAGTCAGATTCATATCTTGATATGATCTTAACTGTTTGTTCAAACTCACTGCCCCATTCAGTCACAATTGACTATGTTTTCTACAGAACATGGGTCCTAACTGTGGGGTATTTACATGATTCAACCTCAAAGACAATGAACACAACTTCATTATTACTCCCTATATTCATTTTATATTTTTTGAGTTTGTCTTCTCCATACTCATGTTGTGTTAACATTGCAAGCAACATATTCTACTTACTATCTGAGATAGTCACTTATAGTGGATGTAGGTGTGCATTTAAGAAGGATGAAGTAGTTTATGGCCTCCTTAAAACCTCATATGGTATGATTTATACCTATTCAATCTTGATTTTAAACATATCAAACACCAAATAACCATTTCCCTTTAGCTCACTATTCTTCTCAATCAACACCTAGCTGTAGGTGACTAACTAGGCCTGTGTATAGACTGTAGATGTATTTGGAGAGCCAAAACATAAAGTATCATTACTTATGATGATACTTTAGATCATATAAGTTTCTTGAATATTTTTAAACACTTTATCTTGATGTCATGGTCTAAATTTTTAACTTTTGGATGAAGAGGTTTCTTATAGCTCTTTCCATGTATATTTCATTGTCCAAGTTCAGTGTTTTTGGAGGCACCTTTATGACCTTAAACAACCATTCTCAATCAATTATCTCAACCCCATTATTAGAATAATATTTCTCTTTACCAAGGGATATAATTTTTTTCTATCTATATACCTTAAAAATTCTTGTTAAACTTACTATAAGACATCACAATAAGCCTTTGGACCTCTGTTTCCCTATTTTAGGGACAAGGGGCTTAAATTTTGTCCTTTCATGCTTGATCTAGGTTTTCACTTATATCTGCCCACTTGATGTTTCAATTAGGCCTATATTGAGATTTTACACATGATATGGTTTGAAATTGGGTCTTACTATGATTTAATATTTCATACCAATACCTTCAAGGCTCTATGAATGCTACCTATAGGTGGGTACTTTCACACACATGCAATGAATACAAGAATGGGCAGTGTATATTGCATTTGCCTTTCAAAAGGGTTCTAGGCCTATCTCAATTCCCTTAAATGAATTCCTCACAATTAAAATAGGTTTATATCACCACTAAGGCTTTAATTCTTATCATGACATTACTCTGAATACCTATAGATGCATGTTATTGGCTGACTGAATGCAAAAGTTGCAAGTGACTGCACACTTCCTCTTTTTGTATCAAATGAAACTTGGATCACTACTTCATGATGATAAAGGATACACCATTTATTTTAAATCTCCATAAAACATATATAAATATGCCATATGGGTTTTATACATGTGGTTTACCATGACTAACTATGTATAATAGTCATAAGGCTAACTAGCTTCATTATCTTTATGACTGCATCCTAATGGGGTATGTTTTGGAAGATTAGGTTGGAAGGTGAAAGGAATTAGGAGAACCTTTAAAATATGTAAATGACACTAACACAACCCTCTGTGGCTATTCACAAATCATGGAAATTTAGAAAGCAATGGAAACTTGTCAATTAACCTAGAATGGATCAATGTGTACACTTGAGGTGAATTGCTCATCAAATCACCTTAAAACATGAAAAAAAACATGGGAGAAATGTGGGGAGGTGGTCAAAATCATTTGGCATCAAACTTAGAAACCAAACCATAGGAAATTTCTCAAACCAAGGCAAAACCCATAGGGTACACAAATCAACTAGTAGATTTATACAATCAACTTGTTAGCAATGGTTCATAGGGAAAAGTTGACCATTACTCAAAATTATTATATGTAAATTAATATATTGGATTTTAAAACAACCTCCCAAAATCATTTCCCCTGAAACATCCTGATCTATTCCTACCAAGTAAAAACTTGCAAGTCACTTTTACTTGCCAAGAAGGGCTGAAAAGGAGATGAACGGTTTTGAGTAAGAAATGATAATTTTAGTTCAATTAAAGCATGTATATGAGTAGGGGGAGCTTAATATTCACATTTAAACCTTATCCAAGTGGCACACTTCCCAAAGAGGTTATACAAGTGCCAAATTCTTCCTTCTCTTTAAGAAAACTAACTTTTCTTATGATGGACCTATAAATTTTTATTTTTAGTTTTGTCAATTATTTAAGACTTATAAGGACACTTTGGACATTAAATAATATTTTAACACCTTCACATTTCCCAAGAAACTTGTACAAAGCATTAAATGCATTATTTTGACCCTTAAAATGACCTAAAATGATAAATGGACCTAAAAACTAATTGATCAAGGCCAATATAACATTAATTGACATAAATTGAACTATAATACACCCCATGACACTCATATTACACCACCTATAGACCTATAAAATCATGTTTCTACCTATAAGTGCCCAAATTTGACTAAAAAGTCAAATTCAGTCGACAAATTGGTGACTCATAGGGGTAGTATGCCTGCTATACTAACTAGACTGGAAGCCTTCTCAGTGCATTGGGCTTAGGAGTCATCTAAAGTCTAAGACAAATAAGGAAACTTCTGAACATCGACCTTAAAATTTGATCAAAACAAAGACTACTAATGACTACCTCAACACATAAATCAAAGACACACACAACAAAGAGAGCAAACACACACATGTGGTCAAAGCACTTAGGAGAATTAGAGAACAAACTATTATGTACAACTAGTGACATAAATGTACCTCCCTCTTGGATCAAAGGAAAAATTTAAAACATTCCTTGATTTATGACATGGAGGACTTGGTGAGACATACAACCTTTTGATCTCTAGCATTTATGCCTCCAACTTTCCCATGGTATTTGCCAACCTCATCGGCATGATGTTCATTGAAAACTAGGTAGCTCCAAATAAATTGACTATGGGAATGAATTCCTCTTGTGTCCAAATAACCTCAACTTTCTCATATGATCCTTCAACTATAGCTTCAAATGGTGATTCAACAAGGCATACTTTCTTATCTCCCATAGTGCTCTCAACAAGGTTGGGCTTCCTTTTAGCTGTACGTTCTTCTAACTCATCAAGGAGCTTTGTAAGTTATTCCAAATATTGGTCATTATTCCCTAAGGAAGATTCTTTATTCACCTTGTGATATACTTGGACTTCAACTTGGCAAAGCTCTTCAAGCTCTTGAAAGAGCTCCATTTGTAGTTACCAATAATATTTGTCTTCTTCATCCTTTAGAACCAGTACCTCTTTAATCTTGAAGTGGTCATCTACAACCTCATGATCAGATATGGAGTCTTCCTAATGCATCACTTTCTTCAAATATTGGGCACATTCCTCATGGATACACATCCCATCAATTGTGAAGGTAAAATCTTATGAATTATCCTTTTGTTCACCAAGGGGAGTCCCTATGGTGATCTCTTCCTCATAATTACTCATGAGGTCTTCTTGATCAACCATGAATTAAGCTTGTTCATCTTCACTTGCTCTTATTAAGATATGCTCTTCTTTCAATATTTCCTCTTTACCACAAAGAAAGCATTCTTCATTATCAACCAAATAAGGGGATTAAACATAAGAACCTACCTTTTCTTCATCACTTAACCCCTCTTGAGGGATTTTAAAATGAACCTCAGCTATCATAATCTGATCTTGTTTGTCAAGGGCTGCAAGATCTTCAACATCCTTCATGGTGATGCCAAGACTAGGCATCTTAAAATTTAGTGACTTAGCCCAATGAGGTTGCCAAGGAGTTACATTCTCTATAAGTAAGAGTTTTGAATTTTCTTCAACTAGTTGATCTTCTTTAGGTTCCCACACCATAGGTCCATCAAGGCAAAGGGTGATGGGATGAGGACAAAAGGAACTAGTTGGTGGAGGTGAGACATAGGGCTCAAAATCAAATTGAGAATGCAAAGTAAGAGGCTCTTTGGGAAGCTCTTGAGGAAGGGGAGATGGGATGTGTTTAGGCATAGAATTTTCTTTTGGGTCTAAACCTTCTATCACACCTTGACTTAGAAATTTCATCTTTGCTTCTAAATCCTCTATTTGCTTGGATAGGTTCTATTAGAAAATATTTTCTTGAAGGTCATAGGAATTATCATGAGCACATGGAATGCGTGATGGCTACCATGGAACACAAAAATCTTCTTAAGGAAGGGTGGGAGGAACTTGCAAAGGATCAACTCTATTCTCTACTTCACACTATTTGACAATGCTTCTATTTTCCTTCTTTCCCCATGACTGTAATATCTTGTTCTAGTTTAGTATATTAGGATTTGAAACTTTTTCTTGAGGAATGGTAGGAGGATTTTGTGTAGGATCAAGAGTCTTCTCAATTTCACACTCTTTGTCAAGACTTTTCTCCTATTTCTTTCCCCATGACTCCACTATCTTACTCAAACTTAGGCTATTAATATTAGAGGTCTCTTTTTGAGGTGGTGAGGATGTAATGTGAGATGGAAATGAGGGTTTGAACTTCACTTATTTTGCTGCAAACATGGACTACTGCATATGCATACTTTCCAACTCAATCTACCTATCGAGATTAGCTTCAAACACAAGGTTTCTCTTTTCAACTCTCTCCTCCAAATGATTGGGAAAAGGATGAATTCTATGGGTTTGATTTGGCTCATGATTAGGGGTCATGTATGGATAATAGGTTTAGTGAGGTTGTCTTTCATGAATGCTAAGTTTATCCTCCAAGGATGTAATCAAACCATTCACATCTAGCATCTCAATTCTGAGCCTTTGCCAATTGGATCTCTCAATAGGTGTCACTCCTTTTGACTAACTCTAATATATTTCTCACTTTATGGATGGAATGATTAGGAAATTCTTGGCCACATCACCTAAGATTATCAAGCTCCAACATGTGCTTTTCATATCCCAAGAGTGTCTTATTTAAGGTGGAAATGGATGGACTTGAGAAGTGGCTAGGCTGACTAGGGAAAACAAGACATTGAGAAGGCTGATTATATGACTGGTAAGAATCATGTATGAGATGGATATGATCATATTGAGGCTGAAAATAACCATATTAGGGCTGATACACTTCATGATAGGGTTGGTTAATAACTTGATCATATTGATAGGGAATGCCATAAGCTTGGAAGGTCTCACCAAATTGTGTGAAATTGTACTCAACACAAAGGCCAGCCATGAAACTTCATTAGGAAACAAGAGCACAAAATAAAATGTTACCAATTTTTTTTCAAAGGATCACTTTGGCTGCTTGAACAACTGATATAGCTTTAGAGTCACCATTGATGCTTGAATAGATGCCTCCAAAGGTTGATTATTGAGAGACAAAACCAAAAATCTCTCAACTTCTTGGACTAAGAATCCCATCAGGCATGCCAAAAACTATTGTAAATTGTAATTTCACCTTTTAGGAGATGCAAATCTCTCCTCATCCAAGTGGCATAATGAAATCACCTCTAGGCTTATGGATAGCCTAAGGAATGAGTTGAGTCTCTAGGTATGGCTAGTTCTCTTGATGTACCACTTAAGATTGTAACTAATACTAACTTTGAGGGTGAAAAGGGAGAGAGAGACCTAAAATAAAACTAACATAAGGGATGCGATACACCAAATTAATTGATGACATTCAACCATATGTATATTACACTTGAAATCAAAGGATAAACTAAACATACACTCTCCAATCCATCTTCTTGCATTGATGTTACATTATGGAGTTATGGAAGAATGTGAAAAGATACGAGGACTAGACAAGAGGCCTTAAATGGAAATAATGAAGAGACTAACTCACTTAAACTTTGAGATTTCTTGGAATACATTACATGCCCTATAAGAAGTTGTAAATAGGTGAGAGAATGTGACAACTTACTAAGGAATCCATAGTCTTCACTAAGCAAATTCAACATTAAATTAAAGCACACTATGAAGAGTCATGGAAGAGGTAACACTTAGTAATTTTATTGATCAAAAGGTATATAAATTAGTAGGGCTTCATAATACTTAGGTGGAACATTCATACAATGGCCAAAATGGTTAGTTCTTATAGAAATTGAGAGAGAGAGAAGAGAAGAGAAGTTCAAGGGTCATGAAAAAACTTTTCAAGCTAAGATAAGTAGGTACTTACACATGTGAGAATTATATGGGTTTAACCATTCAAGGTTAGGATATACAATTGTCAATTCAAGGCATAAACTTCATAAAAAATGGCATAAAACTCCCCATTTTGTACAAAAAAAATGCCTTCATGATTGCCTCTATTTGAACATCCCATAACTAAGTAGGACCATGTATTATGATTATAATGTAGGTTATTGACATTATTCATGACTATACATGCATTTTTTTCATGCTTGTTCTTCTATAAACAACTGGAAAGGAACCATCATCATCTGTAGTCCAAAAGAACTCTTTTCATTCACCCTGCACACTTGCCATCAAATTTGGATTTAGTTTCTCATTAAAATACATGGAATGAAGTGAATGACATTTTTAAATTATATATATGGACTTATAATCATTAGGGATGCCTTAAATTTATCTCACTTGAAGTTTTCCATCTTCTTCACTAGCTTGTCTAATAGGCTCGTTTTGACTGGTTGAGTTGAAAATATTTTTTGAAGCACTTAGAAACTTTTTAAAAGCATAATATTGCCATATAAAGTTATTATAAGTCCTAATATTTTCACCAATTTTTTTTTCATCTCTTAACTCCTCTTTTAGCATGCACAACACACAAAATAGTGAGAAAACCCTATTTTTTCCCCATCTGTAAAAGTTTGTATAATTAGTTGGCATGTGAAGGATCCTAAGGGAGTCTTCTTCAAGTTACAATATTTTTTATATAAAAATATGCCATTTGGATAGATATCCAACTCCATTTCTTCCATTAGGTCACTATCAAGGGTTTACAAGGGTTTTAGACCTATTTTTGGTCTTAAGGTTGGTTCATAAAGTTTGGACGTCCAAACTTCAAAAAAATTTAACTAAAGTGATTTTAAAATACCCTATTAACATCCTTGATATCCTTGGATTCCCATGCATAACCTCAAGGGAGATGTGAGCATCCAAAACTATCCTCTTGAGCTATTTTCCTTGTTTCCACAGGCCTGAGTTTGTCCTTGAGTCCAAAATGAATCTCCTAATGATTTATTTAACCTCAAAAATATTGAAAACATTTTTATCCTAACCATAAACATATTTTAATTCATTGGAGTGATCACCTTATACTATAAATGTGACTCCTCACTTGGCTTTATGCTTAACCCTTGCTTAACAGGTTGACTGCACCTTAGAGTTTAGAGTGACCTTTGATGGATTAATTTTCCTCTTTATGGTTAAAACACAACTGTAGTGCCTCCATATACATGTTACAACAATTTTTGAAGCTCACCTCATGCCATAAATGTGACCGACTCCTCATTTGGCCACTAGGTCTAGACCTTGCCTAGTAGGTCTAAGTTGTCTTTAGAGTTTAGAATGTATTTTGGTGGCTTTTTATATCTCTAAATAGATAAAAATAATATATTTGGGTCCCTAAAACATGTTTCAATCAATTGGAAATATTACCTAGGCCTACAAATGAAAATGACCTAACACTTGGTAACTAGGCCTAATCTTGCCTTCTAGGACCTTCCTGTAACTTTAGAGATTTAGAGGAATCTGTCTAGTTTATACCTTCTTTGAAAATATTTTCTTGTTGGTGTGGATGTCCCTCAGATTTACAAATCCTCTTTCAAGGTTCTCCTTATCTTCTGGTATCTTCTTTTCACTCATGCTCTCTAACTCTACAAGGTTTGCATGAGGGGAAGTACCCCATATATGAGACAAAATAGGGGGTAATTCCCCTATTTGTCTAAGATAAAAAACACTTGTGTGGGCTTCCTCAAGTGTTAATGATTCCATACACAAAATAATAGCTCTTGATTTCATGACTAGACCCTCCAAAGGCATGGAAAAGAAAAAGAACTGTAAGGAAGGTCACTATGTGCAGGGTTTACTAATTTGACTGTGCATGTTTGTTTATAGCATTTCACTTGTTCAAAATCCTCTTAAGATAGTGTAATTATACTATTTTTATGTGTTAAAATGGGTTTCACATGTTTTTTTCATCATTTCCTTTCCTCATTTACCGCTTTATACACCTTGCATAGCCTAGAGTAAGCTTCCTATTTGACTGAGTTTCCTATTGGTACTATACCTGTAGGTGTTATTATCCTCCTAATACATGAGTGTGATGTTTTAGAAACCACCATAATCCCCTTTGTTCATAAAAATACATGTTTTAATTTGAACTTCTTCATTTTTCCTAGAGCACTACTTTAGGCCTTTAAAATGTGTCATTGGTTAGAGTGAGGTACTCTGCCCCTTTAGACTCTATTTGTAAGTAGTGTTTGTGTATTTAAACCTTGATATAGAGTATTCTAACCTTCCTTAAAGTTTTAAAAACCTTTTCATTCATGATTTACTTGTATATCTCATACTTTGAAGTGGATGGCTTCTAATACTAGTCTTAAGCAGTCAACTATATCTCTGTGTTTCCTCTTTAAGGGATGCTTCCTATAGGTATGCATGCATCCTTAAGTATTAAATATAGTTATTAAAGAATTTCCAAAGGTACTATTGACCACGCTAAATAATGTTCATTCCATTCTAATTTATATTCATATCTTGATATGATCTTAACTATTTGTTTAAACTCACTACCCCATTCAGTCATAATTAACTGTGTTTTCAATAGAATAGGGGTCCTAACTATGGGCTATTTACATGATTAAACCTCAAATACAATTAACATAACTTCCTTATAACTCCATAGAATCATTTGATATTATTTAGGTTTGTCTTCTCCATACTCAGGTTGTGTTAACATTGCAAATAACATATTTTACTCACTATTTGAGGCACTCACTTATAGTGGTTGTAGGTGTGCATTTATGAAGGATGAAGCAGTGTATGACATCCTTGAAACCTCGTAAGGTCTTGAAAAATGAATTATACCTATTAAATCTTTATTTGAAATATATCAAACACCAAGGAGCCATTTCCCTTTAGTTCACTATTCTTCTCAGTCAACACCTAGCTATAGGTGACTAACCAGGCCTGTGTACAGACTGTAGATGTATTTAGAGAGCCAAAACACAAAGTATCATTCTTTATGATGACCATTTAGACCATAGAATCTTATTGAATATTTGGAAACACTTTATATTAATGGCATGGTCTAAATTTGTAACTTTTGGATGAAGAGGTTTCTTATAGCTCTTTTCACATAGATTTCATTATCCAAGTTCAGTGTTTTTGGAGGCACCTTAAGGACCCCAAACAACCATTCTCAATCAATTATCTTGACCCCATTCTTGGTATAGTCCTTCTCTTTTCCAAGGGATACAAGGATTATCTATCTAGATACCTTAAAACTTCTTATTAACCTTACTATAAGACATCACAACAAGCCTTTCGACCTTTGTTTCCTTATTTTAGGGATAAAGGGCTTAAATTCTATCCTTTCATGCTTGACCCAAGTTTTCACTTATATCTACCCACTTGATGTTTCAATTATGTCTATCTTGAGCTTTTTCACATGCTATGGTTTAAAATAGGATCTTACCATGCTTGAATATTCCATACCAGTACCTTGAAGGATCTATCAATGCCACATGTAGGTGGGTACTTTCACACACAAGCAGTGAATACAAGAATGGGCAGTGTATTTACATTTTCCTTTCAAAAGGGTTCTAGGCCTATCTCAATGCCATAAAATTAATTCCTCACACTTAAAATAGGTTGATATTACCACTAAGGCTTTCATTCTTATCATGACATTACATTAAATACTTGTAGATGCATGTTAATGGTTGATTGAATGCAAAAGTTACAAATGACTGCACACTTGCTCCTTTTATATAAAATTAAACTTGGCTCACTACTTCATGATGATAAAAGATAAACCATTGCTTTGATATATCCATCAAACTTATATGAACATGCCATGTGGGTTCTATACATGTGGTTTACCATGACTGACTGTGTATAACAGTCATAAGGCTAACTAGCTTCATTATCTTTATGATTGCATCCTAATGGGTTATGCTTTGGAATATTATCTTGGAAGGTGAAAATAATTATAACCTTAAAAAATGGAAATGACACTAACACAACCCTCTATGACTATTCAAAAAGCATGGAAATTTAGAAAATAATGGTAACTTGTCAATCAACCTATAATGGACCAATCTATAAACTTAAGGTGAATTGCTCATCAAATCAACTTAAAATGTGAAAAAATAATGGGAGACATGTGAGGAGGAGGTCAACATCATCTAGCATCAAACTCAGTAACTAATTTGTATGAAATTTCTCAAACCAATGCAAAACCAACAAGGTACACAAAACAATTAGCAAATTTACGCAATGAACTTATTAACAATGCTTCATAAAGCACAATTGATCATTCCTCAAAATTATTATACAAAAATGGAGGCATTGGAGTGTAAAAAAACCTACCAAAATAAATTATCCTAAAATATCCTGATTTATTTGTACCAAGCAAAAAATTGCAAGTCACTTTTGCTTGCCGAGAAGGGCTAAAAAAGAGATGAATGGTTTTAAGTAATAAATGATACTTTCAATTCAATTCAATCACATATATGAGTAGGGTAGAGCTAAGGATTCACATTTAAACCTTTTCCAAGTGGCATAGTTCCCAAGGAGGTTGTACAAGTGCCAAATTCTTCCTTCTCTTTAAGAAAATTGACTTTTATTCTGATGGACATGTAACTTTTTAGTTTTTTCAGTTATTTAAGACTTATAAGAACACATGGGACATGACATCATGTTTTAACACCTTCACATTTCCTAAGAAACATGTACAAAGTATGAAATGCATTATTTTGACCCTTAAAAATACCCAAAATGATAAATGGACCTAAAAACTAATTGACCAAGGCCAATATAACATTAATTGACATCAATTAAACTATAATATACCCCATGACACTCATATTACACCACCTATAGACTTATAAAAACAAGTTTTTACCTATAGGTGCCCCAATTTGACTAAAAAGTGAAATTTGGTCAATTCACTCACTTGGACCTCTTCATGACATCACTAAAAACTCTCCAACAATATCCCCCTTTTTCATTGATGTCAAAACCCATCATACAACTCACCTTCCTTCTCTTTCTTCAATCACTCTCATAATAGGAACCTTCTCCCCTTTTAACACAATGACAAAGTGGTCACAAACTAATCTTGAGGACCTAAAAATACCACCAACATGAGAGGACCAACTTATAAATATGATACAAAATCCCCCTTACCTTGAGCCCACCTCTTCTTTGCCTTGACAACTTCCTCTTGCTACAAGCCAACACTCTTTTTCAATCAAACACTGTAACCAATGAAGAAAGAATACACAAAATCACTAAAATATGATGAAACTCACCAGGAAACATCTAAGAGGGATTACCCCTAAGATATCTAAGACATTTCACCTCTTGGGCATCTTTAGATCTTCACACACCATGAAGAACCTCCACACAAGCTTACTAGCCTTCTCTCTCATTCCACCTAAAGGACCACCAATACAACTTCATGCCACTCATCAAATAGGAAACATGTTCTAAACTAACCTGAAAAATCACCTTGAAACACCCATGCCTAGATATTTTGGTGAAACTGATAAAAAACATCAGATCTTCACACTAGGCTTGTCTAGACTCTTTATAGCCCTACCTAGAACTTATAGAGCCCACAAATTTCAATAGACACACTTTAAAAACCTGAAACTTCATATATAAAGCACTTTGATATGCCCCCTTAAGCACACCAATTTTCATTACCAAGTTCCTCCTTTGAAACATCATTCACAAACCTACTAGCTAATTAGGCCTCCATCTTGATAAAAACATGAATAATTTAAAAAAATACAAACCTTCAAATGTCTATAAATCTTAATTTGATAACCCATTTGACCCGTTCAACCTATTAAGAAGCCTTAGACCCCAAATCATAAGGCAAACCACTTTTCTAGCAAAGCCCAAAACTATATAATCTCAAAACAAACAAGGTCTACAAACCTCCTTCTGGTCAGTTACCACCTCTAAAACTTCTTTTACACTTGGAGACAACTATCACACACTTTTGGACCAAGATTTGAGCCCTCACACCTTTTGGAACCTTAACATCTTATAACCATGGCTTTGATCTGCAACAAGAAAGATTAACTCGGGAGCACACAAAAACCTCCAAAAAGCACAAACAGGATCATCAAGACATAAAACCACTTAAAACACATCATAAAGAAGTGCATAGACATTTATAAGCACCAAAATATTCTTGACATTCCATACATCTCATTATGCCACCTAAAAACACACATTCTAATCCTACAGACATTGTATACACAATAAAAACACCTTATGACATCACTCTGACCTAGTTAAAGCACTTCTCCCATCTTGACACACCAACTCCAACTAAAAAAACTCATCTCTTGCCTTCTATGACCTTTTGAAGAACACCACATCAACACTTGCTTCTCCACTAAAAGGAGTGTCTTAAGAAGCATAGACAAAGACCTCTTATACACAACAATGTTCTTAAAATAAAGTGAAGCTAGGAGTGGTCCACAATTCCTTAGTAACAACCTGAATCCTTTTATATCTATAAGATTTCTTACTCTTGTTCTCCTTAGTTTGAACTTTGAAAACTTTTTACTTTTCTACATCAATCACTTTTTCTTCTATGATAAGATATACAACTTTTGGAGCAACTATGGAATCTTGACATACTTTTATCATAAAACCACCTAGAAGATGCTAAAATAAGGTCAATAGACCTTTCTATGTAAAAAGATCATCTTGACAATTCACAAATCCTCCTTTACCACCTATAAACCTTTAATCTGACCCTCCAAATTGAAGATCCCTTGTAAGATGACATTCTTATTCAAACTAAGAAATGTCTTCATGAATCACAATAAAGACATCTCTACTTCACAGGAACCTAAAACAGAGGAGCATACCAATCCTCATCATAGGACTGAAGAACCATCTTCTTCTTCTTCTTCTTCCTTTTCTTGACTGAAACAACTTACTTGGAATCCATCTCTTCTTTGGATTCCTTGATAATGCATGATGAAGACATAGGTTCTTGGCATATCTCTTCAACTAACACCTTCTCCTCTTTAAAAATAGACAATAAAAACTCTTGGCAATCATGAAACTCATTCTTCCTTAAAAATTCTTCAACTACAACAAATAATCGATCAAATTGTGATCTTTCAAATTCTCTTTTTCCTTGAATGGTATAACTGACTTGACTCTTGGATAATCTACCTTCTTCTCCATTTGGAATGATATCAAGCTTCCTTGGCATTCTTGAGACACAAAACTAATTCCCTTTTTACAGTATCAAAAGTTTGATCCTTGAACTCAACAGGACTAGCCTTCACTTCCTTAGCTCTCCACAACATGTTTTGACTTTTGATATAATTTCTAGGAGTCTCTCCCTTATTTAGATGACTTGAGGGCTTATCAAATTTACTAGGACAAAGTCTAGCAATATGACATATCTTATCACAAATGAAATAAATAACATCATTTGTACCTTTTGATAGATTTGAACTGTGATCAATCTTTGGCCAAAAACTCCTTTTATCATAGCTCCATGAATGTCGATACTTGACTGATTTCCTTCTCTAGTCTTGAGCTCTATGACCATACTTATTACATGTATAACAATAACCATGGAATAAACTATCATACCTTGAAGCATTTGGTTGTTTAACAAACAATATTGCATTGCTTTCAAATCTTTCATTCTCCTTAACATGCTCAAGTTTCACATGTTCCTTTTCCATCTTGTCCATCTTGTCTATGAGTTGTTCATTCTCTACTCTCAAGGAATCAAGATTAATCTTCAACTTATCATGCTCACATTGCTTTGAACTCACCTTGGTATTGGCTTTTTCTAACTGAGTCTTGAGACATCTGCACTCTTTTTCTCTTGATTTTAGGCTACCATTTGAAACCTCTAATTGACCTTTGAGATCTTTGATGACATCCCTATCCTCCTTGGATTCTTTAGCCATGTCATCCTTCAATCTACATGTTTTCTCTTCAAGAGACTTGATTAGCTCTTGATACTTATTTTGATCTCTCTTGGTCTTACCTAATAGACTTTCCTCAAGAGAACTGACTTATGCTTCAAGACCTTTGATCACATACCTCATCTTGTGATTAATCTTTATAATCTCAGCTCTTAGATCTACTTCTTCTTCCTCACTGTCATAAAACATTTATTCTTCTCCACTATCATGGAAAAATTCATCATACATGATGTCCTTTTCTTTTGAATAACTTTCCTCTTTTGAACTCAAACTTGCATTGGCATCTTTTAGTTAAACCTTGAGATCTCTGATAAAATACTCATCCTCTCTAGCATCTTTATTTAAAGTACATATAAGCTCTTCAAGTGCCTTGATCATAGCCTTCCACTATTGATTCTCTTTCTTCAACTGCTTAGCCATCTAGTGCTACTTAGGATATCCTTCAAATTGTTAAGCTTACTCCAAAGGACCAAATCTAATACCAATTGTTGGAGGTACAATTAGTGAGAGGGGGGTGAATCAGTGATGCAAGATAATCTAATTCAATTCATAAATCTTAAATTATTCAACATACATCAACTTGATCAAGAAACATAAACATGAAAGCACATACATACAATGCATACATAAGAGTATACATCACATGAACACACATATACGTGAGAAACCCTCTTAGGGGATAAAGCCCACTAAACCCTACAATATCGACAATCCTATAAAATAAGATCCAACATTTAGATATACACCCATTAATCAATGAATACCCATCCCTTAATTTAGTCAAGCACCCACTTGACCTTTAGCTATCACCAACTAGTAAGGAGGCTACAACCCCCTAGGTAACCAAACACACACTCAAATACCTTAAAACTTAGATCAAATTTGAACACCTATTACTACTTTTCAACTGATGATAATCACCTTTATCTGCATTATTCACCTCTAATCTCTCTCAAGCTGCCTTTAGAGCTAACTTGCTCAAGCTGCCTCTTCTAGGCTCATTAGGTCTAATGACCTATGTGTTCTCCTACAAAAACTTAATCAGACAAGTATGGCTATTATTGTTCACTCTCTATTGGTATTTACCTTCTCTTTCAAAGGTTCTCTCCTTCACTTGAATCTTCACTCTCTCAACTGCTCAACTCTTCTCATTCAAGTCACTCACCTCAATTCAAAAATCCTAGAAACCATCACATTTGGTTTCACCTTTTATAGAGTCTTAATTATTATTATGATCAAAACCTTCCTTATCAGCCACAACACATGCATTCACCCTTAAGGAATCTAACATTGGTCACCTTTAAGCACAACCCTCATTCAAATAGGCCTAAGTCACCTTTTAGGTGCTATAAAGACCCATTCACCTCTTTGACACTTCTCTAAGAAAACTAAGAACATAGAACACTTTCAAATCATGCACCCATGCCATGTAATCTATAATACCTCCTTAAGTGATAACAACCATCATAACACCCTTATGATAAAGCTCAATTCTCTCAAATAACATTATGTGGACACAACCACCATGAACGAACACACAATCACCTTATAAGCCTTTGATCATACTAAATATGATTGATTAAACCTTCATAATCCACATATATATTCCTCATAGAGTCTACAACACCCTCTGATAGTTATCTCATCTCAAAACATCAAAACACTATCAATAATAACTCTATTACCCTTCTCGGGTTACTTGCAAAGCATGATGAACACCTAGTTAAATATAGAGCTTAATAAATTTGACTGTATAAACATTTGAAATTTAAAATGAATATGTTTAGATGTGACTTTAATAAATATACAACTTTGGTTTTTACTACAACATCAAATTCTACATAGATCAAAAGTTGTGGCTTTAAAACCAAGCACTAGTCTTTCTTTCATTAAATTCAAATATTTAAATCCAAACAGTCATAGTTAAACCTCGGTCACTTAAAAAACATCTCATGTTATTTTATTATCTCAATCAACTCACACCATCTATATTCTTCAAAAGTACCTTGAAATTTAACTTACAGTGCTCCACTATCCAAACATTAAACCTCAAACATGCTGACCTCATCTCATGCACCCTTGCAATTTGGACCAAATGTGCACCATCAATCTCTATGAATCAACCTGATCCTTACCTTGCAATGCTCAACATTGATCTAAGCTCTGAGCTCATGAATTTATGACACTTGGCATCTCTACATTAATTCTACACATTTGACTCCTTTACTTGTCCTGCATCATTGATCTTTGTCAGTATGAATCGTCGCTCACCATTGATCTTTTGTCAGACTAACAAGCTTGTGACACTTGTCACCATCATGTGAAACCTTTGACATATTTAATTTTATGCACACCATTGGATAAAGATATATGAATTAACATACACCATTAGATATACTAACTAAATGACCTCAAACTTCAATCTAGTTTAACTTGATGGTCTCTAGCACATCACAATCTGCAAGTGCAGCTTTGAAGCTTTATAACATGAGCAAGAAATCACTTCAAGACTCTAAATTTTTAGGGTAGCTTTTTGTCACTATAGACAACATCTACATGAAATAATTTCACCACATTTGATTTTTTAGGTGCCTAAAATAAATACACAAACTTTCTAGTTCATTAATATCTACATGATGTCCAGTGATAGTCTGGATAAGTATAGGAACTTAATGAACTTCTATTTGAAATGCCAACTTTGCACCTGTATATCTTTAGCTATGCTCAAATTCATCACCTAAAACTTGGACCATAGAAAATCGGGACTAATGTGATCACACCCATATGACCAACTCCCCCTAAGTCATCCATATGTGGTAATGGTGATGTTAGCAAGCTACCTACTCATCCTTTTTTGCCACTAAACCCAAAATGTCTAGATGAAAATGATGAACTACCAGATGAAATCCACTCTTGCACACAAGCATTTGAAGAATACAAGACCTTTTATGGGACATATTTCATAGCCTTAAATCACCATACTCATCCCTAACCATGCCAAAATTGAATATCAACCAAACCTACTTTAAGCATACTAGGACAAGCACACTGCACACTTTGTCATTGATACTTAGACTATCAATACACTTCAGCCACTCACCTGGACATATTCATGACATCACTGACAACTCTCCAATAAGGGTGTTGAAGATGCCCAAACTATCCTAGTAATGAACATAGATTTTTAGTTTATGTCATACTTACAAGAAGGGTTAGTGTTTTCATGCTAAATTTTAAATTTTCTATGCATAATACAGAGTTGCAGATTTCATGTGCACAGGATCAGAGCCTAGAAAAATAGGGATAGATGTTCCCAAAAAATAGGAACACTCCTGCAAAGAGGACCCTAGTACTATTTTAAAGACACTAAAGCAACATGGTGCAAGTTTCTAGGTGGGGCACTATTATCCAATAAACAATTAGATATCGAGATCCTATTGATGACATTGAGACCTGTCTAGAACCCATTTTTAATAATCTAGATCTTTTGTGATAGTCACTTTCTAGATAAGTCTCCATTGATACATATTTATTACTATTGTTAGAAATTAAAAAAAGTCAATATCCATAACAAATTAGTGGTTAATTATTGCATATTCTTTAATTGATTTAGACATCTCAGCCCTTTAATCTAACTTAGGAATTACATTTGTAAAACCATAAAAGGTTAAATTATTTGGTGAACCTAACTTAATTCAAATATTGCTTCACTACCTAGTTTGAATTAATCCAAAATTTTGTGCAATAAATTAGGCCTGCATACTTCTACTTTTGTAATTTTTTATACAACCTATCTAATTAAATAAATTTCATATTAGGGTTTTAAGTTATTTACATATAATTGAAATTGTTGCAAAGAAACCCTAAATTTAAAAAATCATAACCCTAGACATTGTGAAGGTTTGTATCCTTTTTTTTTCTATTTTCATTAGCTACTTTAAATTTTTTAGAGTTCATATATTCTATTTTATTAGCTCTATTACAATTTGTTTACTATATGCCATATAAAAAAACTCTGTCTTCCATTAACACAGATTGCTAGACTAGATGGTAATCCTATGCACAAGTGTTCCTAGAAAATAGGAACACTCTTATAAAGAGGACAGTATCACCATTTTAAGGACACTAAAGTAGAATGGTGCTACTACCTAATTAGGGTGCTATTATCTAGTAAACAATAAGATATTGGGACCCTATTGATGACACTCAGACCTATCCAGAACCTAGTTTTAATAACCTAGATCTTCTGCGACAGTCACTTTCTGGATAAGTCTCTATTGATGCATATTTATTACTGTTTTTAGAAATTTAAAAGAAGTCAAAATCCATATCAAATCAATGGTTAATTATTGCATATTATTTAATTGATTTAGACATCTCTACCCTTTAATCTAACTTAGGATTTACATTTGTAAAACCATAAAAAGGTTAAATTATTTGGTGAACCTCACTTTGATTATTGCTTCAATCCCTAGTTTGTATTAATCCAAATTTTTGTGCAAAAAATTAGGGATACATACTTTTAATTTTTTATTTTTTTATATAACCTATCTAATTAAATCAATTTCATATTAGGGTTTCAATTTATTTACATATAATTTAAATTGTTGCAAAGAAACCCTAAATTTAAAAATTGTAATCCTAGATGTTGTCAGGGTTTGTATCCTTTTTTTCCCCCTATTTTCAT
Organism: Torreya grandis; assembly: GCA_037957365.1. NCBI lineage: Eukaryota > Viridiplantae > Streptophyta > Pinopsida > Cupressales > Taxaceae > Torreya > Torreya grandis. The sequence continues at coordinate 2,339,450 of JARHVA010001132.1, forward strand.
TGGATAATTTCAAATTTTTAGATTTCATATATTCTATTTTAGTATCTCTATTCTAATTTGTTTACTATATGCCATATAAAAAATCTCTCTCTTCCATTAAGAAGAATTACTAGACTAGGTGGTAATCCTATAAAGCATATTTAGATTCTTATTATTCAAGCCTATAACATGGATAAGGAACCTATCATAACTCTATTTATGCATCCTTCACACCCTAATTATGTGGATTTAAATGATAATGCATCCAAAGATAAACAATACAACCAAGATCAAGATAAGGTACACATTGAGAATCGAGACACTCTCCCTCCACTTAACAATAATGACATAATTATGAATAAAGATGAGGTATTACAGGGCTTTAGAGAGAATTTTTTAATATCCCTTAGATCATGCACATATCCTACAATCCATATTGGAAATTAAGAATAACATAGATAATGGTCAATCTTTGATTCCCCTAGTTAATAATGTTGTTACACCTCTAGTGGGGCCAACTCAACCAACTCAGCTAGCACAACCTAAGATTGTAATTAAATAACCATCAATGATATATAAACCACTTGTGGCTGGTTCTTCCACTCCAAATGTACAATCCCTTGTGTATGAGATTCATACTTTGTAGTCTAAAGTGTTACATCTCAAGAAGGGAGCCACTAGGCCATCACATGCCTTGGATTCTAACATTATTTTACATACACCTTTGGCACATCACATAGAAATAACTCTCTTTCCATCTTATTTCATGGCACCTAAGCTTACATTATATGATGTCAAGGGCAACCTAAAACATCATCTTTAAGATTTCCATGCAACATGCTTGGGCTATGTGTCCAATGATTGGCTTCCTACGAAGTTATTTCCACACAGTCTCAAAGATTATGCCCTACAATGGTTCTATGATTTAACAAATTAATATATCATGGCATCCAATACTTTAGTTGACATGTTTATAACACACTTCTATATCAACATCAGTGATAATATATCATATGCATAAGTGGATGAGCCTATCACTGATTATGTTTTACAATACAAGACAATAGTATCCAAATTGAGTAGCCCAATGACAGACATAGAGATTTAAAACATATTTAAAAAAAGTCTCCTACTAGCATTACATAAAGCTATCATATTCAAGATGTTCCTTACATTTATCGATTTATGCCACACAATCAAGGAAAGAGATGTTAAGCTCTTATACATGGGTAAACTCAAGTATACAAATAGATCATAATCAATTATTAAGAGTTAAAACAAACCTCCATGCAAGGTAATGGTCATAGAGAATAAAAGTGATCAAAAGGTCACAATCAACGTAGCTTCTGAGCCATCTCTTAGATTGGTTTTATCCACTCCTTAGCTTAGAGTCTTCACTAATCTTCCACAATCACTAACATAGGTTCTACAACAGCTCTTGAAATGTAATGTCATATCTCTCCCACCATTAAAGAGGTTGATATGACATTACATTTTCCAAATAAATATGATTCAAATGCATTATATGAATATCATATGGCATGAGGCCACATGACAAATAGATGCATTAGCCTAAAACATATGATATAAGATCTAATTGAGGCCAATCTTATTGATGTGGGCAAACCCATAGAGGCACCAAAACCATAACAAACATAGGCTAAGGCACTAAATATATTTTTAGATCCTTTCCTATAGCATACAATGAATGAGGCAGGGGGCATCTGATGTTCACTATACATATCAAGCACACCCACCACCAGATTCTTATCACACATTTATAGAGGAGACACATCCATTGCATAACATTATTGGCATGTATCATACTAAACTACCACCTAGGCCACTTATCACATTTTTAGATAAGGAGATTGTGGATGATGACACAAATTTACATGCACTCTTCATATGAACATACATTGACCACCATCCTATTCAGAGTGTTATGGTTGATAATGGATCAAGCATAAGCATGTGTACTATGACACTCTTACAACACTTGGGTTACATAGAGTGAGATATACTCCCCATAGATATAGTCATTAGTGGTTTTAATGGCCATGTTCAAAGCTCCATTAAGGAGATTGTGCTTCTACTACAGGTTGGACCAACACATATATCCACTCAGTTCCTAGACATAACTAGTATAGGTGTATTCGATATATTATTAGGTAGGCCATGGTTATAGCATCTCTGAGCCATCCCATCTATAGTACACTGATGCTTAAAGTACATACATGCCAATCAAGTGGTTAATGTTAAGTGTGTCCCATATGAGTATCCTCTACCCATCCCATAGGCAGTTCTAGCATAACTACTAGCTATAATTCTAGCACAACCACCAATTACAGTTCTAACACCATTACCATATGTTTTATGGTTATCAGTTATAGTAGAGAGTATAAATCCTATGCATACATCATATTGTTTAATAGATCCATCAGTGCAGGGTAGGTCTACTCCTATAATATTGACATGCATGCATACTCTCCCACAAAGATCATTACTAGAGAGACCCATACATTAGAGATATGTCGTAGATTCTAGGGGAACTTACTCTATTTAGTTCATGCTAAGATTAGTTATATTAAGTTTTAGGGGTTCTCAACACAAGGCACCTACATCACCTATGACTTATTCTTATATCAAATGGGTTCCTAAGACCCTTATAGCTCACAAGGCATCATAGTTAGTGCCACAACTTCATAACATCACTACATAGGCAGCTTTAGACACATATTACTCTGCATAGTAGATTATGGGATCATAGTTATCCTTTCACATAACATGCATGATCATAGTTCCTTTATTTGACACAAGTCACAGTGATATTGAGTCTCCCATGAGACTCATTGGTTAGCATGGTTCCTATTCTTTTACATACTTCCTTCTCTCTCTCACTCCTTGTACATAGTTTATTTTTATTTACTTGTAAATAGCTTATTCCCAGTAAATATAAAAATAATATAATTTGCCAAAATATAAAAACATTCAAATATTACTCAATAAAGACAAAATTTATAGATTGTATGTATTGCTATGTTTACATTTCTTATACTTTCTAGATATTACATATGCTAGCTATCTTAGTATAGTTAGTTTTATCGTACATATATGCTTCACTTGTTCTTGTTGAGTGCTTGTAGATTATAATCAAGACTCTGGTCCACTACACTGATCCAAACTTGTTATCATCTAACCACTAGGGGCATATACATCAATCTAGGTTTACTCATTTGATACATCTGCCCACTTGGGGGCATCTCATACATAGTTTATAATACCAAGTTTTATCCTTACATGCTATACATTCTATTTTACACATTGATATATCTTGATATTGATCATTGCTACTCATTGTTAGGATTTTTTGCCAACTATCACTAGTTAGTATTAAAGGGAATTTAAATATGCCATTGTTCTTTGGATCTATGCCAAGTTTCTATGTTTTTATGCCTTGGACATGTGCCCATATCCCTTGTATGTACTTTCTTGCTTGTATGTATAGACATTTAAACATGCCCTTCTATGCAGCTCTAAGCTAAATTACTTGTTACTTGCGTATGTGACATTTGAATATGTCCTTATATGTCTTCAATTCTTAGATTTAGTGACATGTACCTATGTCCCTTATATTGTGTCCCCTTAACCTAATTTTACATGCCTCATGTGTTTAATATGCATTCTTCATTATACACATCTTTAGTTTTTACAGATACACCAATTTTTGATGCCATGAGGTACCTCATGCATCTATCCTTTCTACTTGTGTGCCATGATGGATATCATACTCCATCCCCTAGATAGCTACTTAAATTTTCTATTATACACATTGATTGAATATATCTTGACATCATTGTGCAATGCTAAATTAAAACATACATGTTACATGACATACTTATGCTCAGATATTTTTACATTTTGATGTTATGTTTGTACATTATATTAGAATATCACACAGTTATCATATATATGCTCTGATTAACACATTTTGTAGAGCTAATTCTTTTGAGGACAGTTCTTACACAGGTTCCATAACTACCTTCAAAAGAGGGGACATTCACAGGGGTTTGTCACAAAGATCAAGCTCTTAATTTGCTATTCATAGATCATTTTAAACACATAGGTTTAGTTTTGAAAATCAAACATAGGTTAGACACAGGAAAAAATAGGGACTCAAAAAATAGTTTAGATCACCCATATTTTAGACCAGACAAATATTAGTGCCCAAAATGGGACACTAGCACCATAGGGTGATACTATCCACTACATGGTGCTATTGTCTAGTATCCCTAGCTTAAGGGTAATCCAAATTAGTCAGAATAATACACCAAGTATAATACAAATTTACATAAGTAAAGTCATAGGTTTAACAATTTTGTTTAGATTTTACTCAGACACACTCATTTCAATGCAGATTCATACTAGTTACTCAAATTGAGGTAATCATATGTGGCAAGATCACTCCCACATTTAGCTCAAATATATAGATTTAGTTATTACATATTCAACACATAATCAATATACTCAAATATCAAATTGAGGGCATGTGCATGACACATAGTTTCTATATACTCAGTTACACACAAGTTGATTCGATATAATGGCAAACTCCATGTCATTATCTATGTTGTATACACTTGATATCATATTATAGGTTGTCACTAGTTTCATGCCTTATTTTATTTGTAGTAGTTAGCATTCCCAAGTGGCCCAAAGTTGCCTAATATACCCAAGTGGTTGTAGAGTCGACACACATAGTTAAATATACCTAGTTAGATACTTTTAGCACTTTGTGTAGTTTAGTTTTAGATGCATCTACTTCACATGAGTGGGAGATGGTCGAGTCATAGTCTACTTGAGTTATTGAGCCACCCACATGAGAGGGTTAGACACACTTACAGTCTTACTAAATTTATGCAAAGATCATGATCCATCAAGTAAGTGTGGGTAATGATGGAATCAAAACTAGATTTAGTTATTAAACTACCCACATATGAAGATCAAGAAAGCTATTAGCTCAATCCAAGTTATTCAATGATTTAATCACTATATACACTCACACATAGAGGTTGTCACTAGGTTCATGCATTGGTTCACATACCCAATGAGGTGTATTCATTCCTTTCCTCTAATCCTATATTTTTACTCAGCTTTACTTAGTTACTTTATTCAACATAGTTTTTTAATTTTGATAATATTTTAAGGATTGATTTTTTATGTTTCATTGTAGGTCATTACTTTGGATCATGTTTCATGTACGCAGACCCAGATTCACATATTCAAGCTCAGCTACACAAGCTTCACTTCCTATGTAATTCTAGGTATGCTTATTTTTCTTTTATACTAGTCATTTCACTTTGATGCATTTATAACATAAAGGAGGGAAAATGTAATCACCTAAAAGTGGTATTTGGATGATGAGAGTGTTACTTGAGACAACATATACCTAGCTTAACCCTAGACCTATCCTAGAGCCTTTATCACATTTTTATAGCCATTGTGCATACTACAAATATCTTCAATCAGCTCAAACATAGTCCCATAATATCTTTCCTAGATCCCAACTTAGTGTGCCTAGCAGTATATTAGCTGGACACTAGCACCACATTAAGAACACTAGAGCCATATGGAATTAGTGTCCCTAACTGGGTACTAGCATCCTTTTCCCTAACTCTTTTGAACATATATATTTTCAAGTGTTTGCCCTTCCTAAGATCAACCTAAGTACATTTTATTATCCACACAAGCTACAAATTTATATAAATACAAGACTATTTGAAAGCTATTGACTAGATGGAAAATAGATGCAAAAACCTATCCAAATAAGAAACAAGTTGAGAAAAATTAAGGTATTTGATCCCTATTCTACCCTACTTCTACATACTACCATCTATAATATCCCTAAGCCCATATTGCTAGGTTGTGGAGCTAAAAGCTTCACCAGGATGTAAACAGGAGGTTGCTGAGAGATTGCTGAGTTGCAGAGCAACCAACATCGGTCTGATCAACCGACGTCGGTCATATCCAGTGAGCAGAGCAACTAACATCAGTCAGGATCGGTTGACGTCGATCATCTCCAGGCAGACAGGGACCGATGTCGATCGCCTGTGCAGTTTTGGAACTATCAGTTTCATGAACAGTTTGTTAACGAACCAGTTGTTTGCATGTTAAAGGCCAATTTTAGTCTTGAAGCTGCAGATCTAATTATTGTAATTAGATGTCTATTTGTTGTTTGCATGGGATCTATATAATAGACTCATGGGCTGTATTGTAAAGCATGCTAGTTAAGAGAGCAAGGTTAACTCCTTCAGAGTGAAGAGAGCAACGTGTGTTCCTCCTAATGCCACAATGCCAATTGTGTATGATCAGGTACATCTATAAGTTGTTACAAGATCTGGTAAAGATCCACAGGGGTGCTGGTTTGGAGAATCAGAAGGGTTTTTCATGTGTGTATGATCTCGGTCAGTAGGTGTGTAAGGCCAGGTTGATCTACGGTATAACAAGATCAGGTGAGATCTACATGCTAAGTAAGATCATTGATTTGTAGGTGTGTGTGTGTGTACGTGGTCTAGGTTTGTAGGTGTTGCAAAACTAAGTTGATCTGTAGGTGGAAGCAAGATCAAGGAGATTAACAACACAACAGGTAGCAAGATCAGGGGAGATCTACTTGGAGTACGATGTGTACTCAGACCTTGAGTACGCGAGTACTTAGTTGGACTGAAAGTAGGCAACGACATTTTTTTTGATTGTCACTTACTAGTGGTATTGGCAGTATTTATACTGACTGGTTGGAGGTGAACACCAACTCTATGTTTGAGTTGTGTGTTGGGACCGTAATTGAGAGAGATAACTCTTGAAGGTGAATTACTATATACTTGGTGTGGGAAGCCTGAAAGGTGTGGAAGAGTGTGGCGTCTCTTCATTGTAATTCTTTTCTGGAAGAGTATTAATACAATTGGGTATTGTCTCTCATATTCTGTGTTATTTTTGAATTCTAGTTACTTGTGCATTCTGGTTAAATTCTATGTTTAGTTGCTCATACAAAGGTAATCAATTATGTGCTCCATAATCTTGACAAAGTGGTATCAGAGCTAAGGTTATAGGGAGCAAGTTTGTGTTTGATTATAGGTCACTCTCAGGGGTTTTTGATTGAGTGGGAGTATAGCAATGGCAAAAGAAAGTACACTAAGAATGGAGAATTGAAAAGCAAGAATGGTCAATTATGGTGTTATGGAAAGAAAGAACAGGTAAAGAAAGATTGTTGGTTGGTTCAAGATCAGCATGAAGGAACTGAAGAAGCAGATGTTGCAGGTGTTGTTGCATAGGATGCTCTAAGATGTTCCTTGGATAAAGTAGAATCTTGTTTTATAGATTTTGTTGCCTCTTTTCATGCAGCCCGAAATAGAGTATTTTTCCATGTTAATGTCTTTGGAGAATTTGAAAAGATTTATTTAGGGGCTGGTGTGCCTTGTCAAAGTTTTGGCAAAGGGGAAGTGTGGCTAAAATTGCAGACGACCAATACATGGGTGTTGAAGGATGTCATGCAGGTCCCAGTTCTGAAGATGAGGCTAATTTCTTCAAGAAAGTTGGGTGATGAGAGATGCATAGAAACTCTCACAGTGGATGCACTTGAATTAGCAGGTGGTAAGAAAGTAGGTATCCTTTATCTATCTACTTATATTACTGATTCTTATTTTGTTGTGAAGACGTGGCTTTGTAGGCTTGGTCACAAGAGCAAGAAGGAGATGCATGTTCTTAAGCAAAAGATAGATGTCTTTGACAAATTTAAGAACTGGAAAGCCTTGGTGTTCATGGAGGAGATGATGGATAGAGATTAGTGGAGAAGGCTGAGTAACTCTGAGCAGGGTAGTTTGGACAGGGTTTTGATCCAAAAAGAGCTCACGAATAAAAAGTCATCACTCAAAGGTATCGACATCGGTCAGAAGGAATCAACATCGAATAGACAAGTGCCAATGTTGGTTATGTATAGACCAGAGTTGGTGGTGTCAGGCAGGGTAAGATTGACGTCGGTTAGGGAATTGATGTCGACGACAGGTAGACACCGATGTCAGTCAAGAAACTAGCGTTGGTAGTCAGGATAGTTGCATGGAACTGACATCGGTCAGATGCAAACTGTGTGGTGATCGAGGTCGGTCACTAGAATAGATTTTGGGCAGACAACAAGCTGTCAAGGAGTCTCAGACACCCATATGGAGGACTGAAAGGGTAAGTAAGCCTCAATTCATTATTCCTCTTCTTTGATGCAGGTAGAATCCAAGAAATAGTGGGAACATGGCATGACTCAAGAATTTGATTCCTTGGAGAACCAAATGGTAGTTTTGGTAGGGTTGCCAACCGAGAAAGCACTAAAAGGCGATTGGATTCCCAAGTTAAAGAATAGAGTGAATGGACATGTGAGATGAAAGGCCAGGTCATATGGTTTTAAAAAAGCTCTAGGATAGTGGTACAAGTTTGACAGGTGGATGACAAAGCATGGCTTTAGTCAATGTCATTGTAACCACTATGGTTTATTTACCAGGTGGATGATGGTCGCGACATTATCTTGTTACTGTATGTTGTGTGTTTGCTTGATGCAAGGTCACACATGCAAGGTTTTTCTGAGCTAAAGGTAAAGTTAGTTTAGAGGTGTGTCATGAAGAATTTGGAGGAGCGAAATTCTTTGGCATAAGTGTGTTCTAGAGACATGGAAGGTCACAGGTTAATTTTGTCTCCAGATGATTGTGTGAAACTGGTTAACACGCCAATGGGTTGGATAGTTCTATGAATAGTGTCTTGATTCACATGATGAGGTTAAGTACATGCATACTAGACCTAAGGTTGCCCATGCAGTGGGTGTTGTCAGCAAGTTCATAGCCAATTCGGGAAAGAAGCACTGGAGGACAGTTTAGTGGATTCTTAGGTATCTGAGAGGGACTGGCAGTAGGGATTTTTGCTATGCAGGGTCAAGTTTTTTCCTACATGGGTTTGTAGATGCGGATGGGGTAGGTTACTTGGATGACATGCGGTGCACCACAGGATGTGTGGTGGTTGGTCTTCAGGATTGAGCTTGAAGAGGGATACAAGCTAGGAAACAGATTAGATGGTGTACAGGTACAGGTACAAGTACAGGTATAGGTGTAGTTGTTTATCTCCAAGTGGGAGATTGTTAGGTTGTGGAGCTAAAAGCTTCACCAGGATGTAAATAGGAGATTGCTAAGTTGTAAAGCAACCAACGTTAGTTTGATCAATCGATGTCAGTCATATCCAGTGAGCAGAGCAACTAACATCGGTCAGGATCGGCCGACGTCAGTCATCTCTAGGCAGACAGGGACCAACGTCTGTCGCCTGTGTAGTTTTGAAACTGTCAGTTTCATGAACAATTTGTTAACGAACCGGTTGTTTGCATGTTAAAGGCCAATTTTAGTCTTGAAGCTGTGGATCTAATTATTATAATTAGATGTCTAATTATTGTTTGTATGAGATCTATATAATAGACTCATGGGCTATATTGTAAAGCATGCTAGTTGAGAGAGCAAGGTTAGCTCCTTCAGAGTGAAGAGAGCAAGGTGTGTTCCTCCTAGTGCCATAGTGCCAAGTGTGTATGATCAGGTAGATCTGTAAGTTGTTGCAAGATCTGGTAGAGATCCATAGGGGTGCTGGTTTAGAGAATTAGAAGGGTTCTTCATGTGTGTATGATCTCGATCGATAGGTGTGCAAGGCCAGGTTGATCTGTGGTATAGCAAGATCAGGTGAGATTTACATGGTAAGTAAGATCATTGAGTTGCAGGTGTGTGTGTGTGTGTGCATGGTCTAGGTTTGCAGGTGTTGCAAAACTAAGTTGATCTGTAGGTGGCAGCAAGATCAGGGATATCAGCAACACAACAGGTAGTAAGATCAGGGGAGATCTACTTGGAGTATGGTGTGTACTCGGACCTTGAGTACGTGGAGTACTCGATTAGACTGGAAGTAGGCAACGATGGTTTTTTTGGTTGTCACTTAGTGGTACTGGCAGTATTTATATTGACTGGTTGGAGGTGAACACCAACTCTGTGTTTGAGTTGTGTGTTGGGACCGTAATTGAGAGAGATAACTCTTGAAGGTGAATTACTGAACACTTGGTGTGGGAAGCCTGAAAGGTGTGGAAGAGTGTGGCATCTCTTCATTGTAATTCTTTTTTGGAAGAGTATTAATACAATTGGGTATTGTCTCTCATATTTTGTGTTATTTCTGAATTCTAGTTACTTGTGCATTCTGGTTAAATTCCGTGTTTAGTTGCTCATACAAAGGTAATCAATTGTGTGCTCCATAATTCTGACACATATTTCAAAGATTGTAAATCTCATGCACACTCAAAGCATTTAAAACCACCCTCATTATAGAATTCACTTGCACTTGCACCAAGCACTAGGTGGGAAAACTACATTGGGCTTGATCCTTCCTTTGAGTATTAGTATGTAGGAAATTATCTTCACAGTGGGGTGTTGAGGATGTCTAGCCTATCCTACTAATGAACACACATTTTCAGCTCATGCCATACTTGCAAGGAGGATTAAGGTTTTCACATTAGATCATATTTTTCTAGACACAAGATAAAGTTCCAAATTTTGATCACATAGGAATAAAACCTAGAAACATAGGCACAGGGGTTCCAAAAAAATAGGAATAGTCTTGCAAAGAGGACACTAATGCCATTTTGAGGACACTAGAGTAGTATGGCACTACTGTCCAGGTGGGGTGCTATTTTACATTAATGAATCAGACCTAAGGACCCTATTGATGACACTCAAACCTATCTAGAACCCAAACATTTCATAATAATGACTTTTTCAAATAAGTCTCTACTTATGCATATTTATTATTATTTTTTAAAAGTCAAAATCTATAATAAGTCATCGGTTAATTATTGTATATTATTTAATTGATTTAGACATCTCAAGCCTTTAATCTAACTTAGGATTTACACATGTAAAACCCTAAAAAGGTTAAATCATTTGGTGAATCCAAATTGCTTTGAATATTGCCTAAAACCCTAGTTTTTATTTTTTTTATTTTTTATGCAATAAATTATGGTCACATACTTCTATTTTTATGATTTTTTGGCATAACCCAACTCACTAAATCAAATATCATATTAGGGTTTTAATTTATTTAAATCTAATTTAATTTTTTTGTAAAGGAACCCTAGATTCAAAAAACCCTAACCCTAAACACATTTAGGGTTTGTATCCTTTTTTATTTTTACTCATATTTCTTATTCAAATATCTTCTAATTTTCATTTCATATAGTCATGATCATATGATATAATAAATTAATCACTTTTTGTTGCAAAGTTAAATACTTTCATTTGCATGTTTGTTCCCTTTAATTTAGAATGAACTCAGAAAATACATAAACATATGTATAGATGATGCTTTATATCAATTAAAAAATATATCATATCTCATAGCATGTTATTTTTCTCCTATGTGGAATTCCATTAACAAGCAAACCCATCCACACATACAAGATTTACCACATAATCTAACAACTCATTTTAAGTTTCAATGTGATATCTTATGTAAAGGAAAGAGTCTCCTTCTCCTCCTCATCTCCATGAGGGTGATATTTGGTTTCCATCCAATCAGTTCCATGTTAACATTCCTCCATAAGATAAATTAGCCCATACCATTGTCACTAATCCCTATACTCATCATATTCACATCTCTTCCCTCCCGGGTGTGTGTCTACATGTTCAATCTGAAATAACAAGGGTTTACACTTACGAGACTCTGTGATCAAATTATCATTATGAGCAAGATAATTATAGGTTTACAAAATCAAAATCAACTATTACATGAAAATATTAAATTATTATAAAATCAATTTATAAGACAAAGTCCTTTAGGGCACAATAGTGTAAATCATGTATATGCATCTTCACCTAGCCAATTTGTGGAAAATAATTTTACATATCCAAATCATAAATCACAACAAAGTAAATATACAACTAGTGATTTGAAAAGAATTCAAAATTCAAATAAGAGCTTTAGTGAGATGTTAAGGGACATGTTCAAAACTAAGTTGATCAACCTATCTCCTCTACACCCAATGAGAAAATTTAGATATTTTTGTGCATATCATAGAATGCATGGGCACCACACCTATTCATGTTTAGCATTGAAAAGAAAAATACAACAAATAATGGATATAAATGACTGACATAATGATACTTCATCCACTCAACATACAATAACACATGTACCAATTAAAAAAGGGTTAAATTCAGAAACAATACAAAAATGGTTACCAAAGCATAACTCAGAACAACACAAGGTTCACAAAATACAATCAGATTAAGAAACAATACACTAAACAAAAATAAAACAAGTAAAGCTACCTCTCCAAAATGAGACTAAATGTTTAATATGGTATAATTTTGGTCACAAATATCTATAATAATTTGATTATCATGGTTAAGGTTTGGGCAAGCAATCTCAAGACATCACTTCTCATATTCTAATAGTTGATAATATTGGTTAATAGGGTTTGGGATTTATTAAACATCCTAAGGCACATCATTCACAGATACAATTTATCAAGACAAAACATCCAAATACACAAGAAATGTTATAAAAATAACAAGATATTAAGTTGCAAAATCAAACTCATGTTACACAAATAAACATTCTCAAAATAGGTTTTCTAGCAAAAGAACCTCCATAACACGAGAGTCCTATTAAAAAAAATAGTTTAAAAGGGTAAAATCACAATCAATATGCCAAAACACAATTCAAAAAGGTCAATTCCATAGTATGAGGCAATTCCCTTTAGCATTCTAGGTTATTATGATTCTGATGATGAATAATACTTAGATTCCTACTACAACAATATTCAACTACAACATAATAATCACATTACATGAGAGATTACCATTCCTCTTTTTGACATAGGCCACAACGATAGTGAATCTCCCATGAGACTCATCAATTAGAGTGGTTCCTACCCTCTTGTACATACTTCCTTCTCTCTCTCACTCTTTATACATAGTTTATTTTCATTTACTTGTATATAGATTATATCTAGAAAATACAAAAATAATATAACATGTCAAAATATGAAAACATTCAAATATTACTTAGAAAACACAAAATTTACAGATAGTATGTGTTGTTATGTTTACATTTATTCTACTTGATAGATATTACATATGTTAGCTATCTTAGTATAGTCACTTTTATCATACATATATGCTTCACTTGATCTTATTGAGTGATTTTAGATTACATACATGACTCTAGTCTACTAGAATAATCCAAAATTTCTATCATCTACCCACTAGGGGCATATACACCATCTAGGTTTATTCATTCAATACATCTGCCCACTCAAGAGCATCTCCTACACAGTTACTACTACTAGGTTCTATCCTTATATACTATACATTCCATTTTATGGATTGATATATCTTAATATTGATCATTACTACTCATTGCTAGGATTTTTTGCCAAATATTACTAGTTAGACTTCGTATATGTACATTTTAGCATTTACACAAATTTGTACTACACAGTTATACATGCTTTCATTTCTAGTTTTCCTCGTTTAGACTTAATTGTGTTTCCTATGCTTCTTCCATTTTGAGGGCATTTCAATATACCATTGCTCTTTGTCTCTACGCCACTTCTATGTATGTACGCCTTGGATATGTGCCCATGTACCTTGTGTTTATTTTACTGATTATATATGTGGACATTTGAACATGTTATTCTATGTGGATCTAAGCCAAATTGATTTTTGATTGCGTATGTGGACATTTAAACATATCCTTGTATGTTTTCAATCTCAAATTTAGTGACATGTGGCTATGACCCTTATATTGTGGCCCCTTGACATAATTTTATGTGCCTCATGTGTTTTGTATGTATGCTTCCTTGTATGCATCTTCACCATGACACTTATCTTTGCTTATTACACACATAAGTTTTTGATGCCATGTAGGACTTCATGCATCTACCCTTTGTAATTGGGTGTCGTGATGGACATCATGCCCCATCCCCTTAGGTAGCTACTTATATTTTTTTTATACACATTAATAACATCTATCTTGACATCTTTGTGTAATGCAATATTACAATATACATCTTACATTACCTACTTATGCTCAAATACTTTTACATTCTGATGTTATGTTTGTACATTATATTAGAATATCACGTAGTTATCATATATATACTTTGGATAACACATTTTGTAGAGATACTTATTTTGATAATAGTTCTTACATAGGCTCTAAAACTACTCTCAAAATAGGGGGCATTCATAGGAGTTCGTCATAGATATTAGGATCCTACATTGATATTCATAGACTATTTTTAGTACATAGGCTCAGTTTCAGAAATTAGACATAGGTCAGACATAAGAAAAAATAGGGACTCAAAAAGTCGTTTAGATTACCCAAATTTTAGACTAGATAGATATTAGTGCCCAGATTGGGACACTAGCACCACAAGGTACTACTGTCCACTAAAGGGCACTATTGTCTAGTAGCCCCAACTTCAAGGTAGTCTAGATTAGCCAAAATAGTACACAATGTACAATATAAAATTAGATAGGTACAATCAAAAGTTTGACAATTATATTTAGATTTTGCTTAGATACACTCATTTCAACTCATATTCATGCCATTTACTTAGATTAGGGGCATCATGTGCAATATGATCACTCCCTCATTTAGCTTAGATATACATATTGAGTTATTACATAGTTTAGGATCAATATACTCAGATATCAGATTGGGGGTATGTGCACTACACATAGTTTCCATATGCTTAGTTATAGATAGATTGATTAGATGGAATGATAAACTCCATGTCATTCTCTATGTTGCATATACTTGATATCATATTCTAAGTTGACACCATCTTCATGCCTTACTCCATTTGCAGTAGTTGGCAATCTTGAGTGGCCTAGACCTACCTAATGTACCTGAGTAGAAATGGAGCTGACATACATAGTTAAATACACCCAATTAGATAATTTTATCACTTTATGTAATTCAATTTTAGATACATCTACTACACATGGGTGGGTAATGCTGGACTCATAACCTAGATAACCCTAGATTCACAAAATCCTAACCCTAGATAACCCTAGGATTTATAGTTCTAGACTTTAGATTTTGATTCCACATCTCTTTTATTTTTTATTTCATATAATCATGATCATAATGATAGAATAAATTAATCATTTTTTGTTTCAAAGTTTAATACTTTCATTTTCATGCTTGTTCCCTTTAATTCAGAATGAACTCAAAAAAGACATAAACACATGCATAGATGATGCTTTATATCAATTGCATTATATGTCATATCTCATATCATGTTACCTTTCTCCTATTCTTAATTCTATTAACAATCAAACCTATACACATATAGAGGATTTAACACATAAGCTAACAACTATGTTTCAAGTTTCAATGTCATATCTTATGCACATGAAAGAATCTCCTTCTCCTCCTCATCTCCATGAGGGTGATAACTACTTTCCCTCTAACCAAGTCAATTTTATCATTCCTCTATGAGATGAAATAACTTATACCAATGTCACTAATCCCCATACTTAGCCTATTCACACCTATTCCCTACAGGGTGTGTGCGTACAAATTCAATAAAAAATAGGTAGGGTTTGCACTTATGAGACTCTATGTAATTAAATTATCAGTATGAGTAATAAAATTTTAGTTTTACAGAATCAAAATAAACTATTACATGAAAAAATTACAATATTGGAAAATTAATTTAAAAGACAAAGGCCTCGAGGGATCAATAGTGTAAATCATGTTTATAAATCTTCACCTAGTCAATTTATGCTAAACATTGTTTCATATCCAAATCATAAATCACAACAAAGTACATCTACAACGTATGATTCAAAAATCACTCAAAGATAAAATTAGAGTTCAAGTGAGACACTAAGGGAACTGATTAAAGTTAAATTTATCAACGTAAATCCTCTACACTTAATGAGATCTAAATATTTTTGTGCATATCATAGAATGCATGGGCACCACACAAATACATGTTTAACATTGAAAAGGAAAATACAAAAAATAAAGGATACAAAAGAATCACACAATGACACTTCATCCACACAACATATAATGGCACATCTACCAATTCAAAAAGGGTCAAATTCAAAACAATACACAAATGGTTACCAAAGCATAACTCAAAACAACACAAGGTTCAAAAAACACAATTAGATCAAGAAATACTACAACAAGCATAGGTAAAGCCAGCAAACCTACCTCTATAAAATGAGTCTCAACATTCAAAATGGTATGATTTTGGTTACAAATATTTGTAATAATTTGATTATCATGGTCAAGGTTTGGGCAAGCAGGCCCAATGTATCACTACTCTTATTCTAGAGATTGATAATATTTATCAATAAGGTTCAAGATTTATTGAACATACTAAGGCAAATCATTCACATATATAGTTTATCAAGGAAAAACATCCAGATGCATAAGATATGTTACAGAAAGAGCAATAACTTAAGTTACAAAATCAAAATCATGCTATACAAACAAGCATTCTCAAAATAGGTTTTATAGCAAAAGAGCTTCCACAACACTATATGTCTGCAATAAATCAAAGGTCAAAATCACAATCAATATGCCAAAGCACAATTCATAAAGGTAAAATCCAAAAGATGAGGTAGTTCCCTCTAGCATTCTAGGTTATTATGATTTTGATGATGAACAATACTCAGATTCCTACTGCAATAACATTCAACTACAACATAGCAATCACATTGCACGAGAGAACATCCTTCCTATTTTTGACATAGGCCACAATGATAGTGAGTCTCCCATGAGACTCTTTGGTTAGTATGGTTTCTATAAACTAGGAATTTGAATCAAGAGAGGTGTTAGTATCTTGTTAGTGACAAAATGAAATACAAATTGACAAAAACACACTAACTAACATACATCTCTAGGCCTAGTTACTAGGGAGAGCTTAGTGATGGAAAACCATTTGAAAACACAACTAAACATGGAAATAAATGAGAAATATGAACACAAAACACTAATTTATTACTAAATCCTTGATTGCTTCAAAAGGCTCCTTCTTTGGCTTGTTCGGATTGTGCTTCAAGAGATCTTCTTTAATGGAGTGTGGCTACCTTCATCTCCTCTTGGCAGCTTTGTCTTTGGCTTGGCTTGGATTGAATAAATATTTGGACATTATAACACTAATTGCAATGAATTTTTGAATTATTTGTGCATTATAACTTTTCATTATCCAAGCTTAAAATTCATGTGGCAAAGCCTCCTATTTATAGATTTTTGCAAATGAGTATAATCAACCTGAACCATCCATCTCAGGATTGAGATGTGTGGTTAAGGATTAATCTAATTTTGAAATTAAAATTTATAAATAGGCTCATCAATTTTTGTGATAGAGGAGCAATTAAGAGGCATGGAGGGCATTGATGAGGCATGGGAGGCATGAATCCTGATATTTGTGGCATTTATGGCCTAGGGATGTCTTCCTAAGACATGAGATTACTTGATGATGCAAATATTCAATAATCATTTCTAAAAACAAGTTTTCAATAAGTTCCATGGAATTCTTGATTAGGCCCTTGATTTTGTTTAATTAACTCTAAGCATGATTAAACACTTTGTTCACAAATTACTCAAATTGATCAGAATACCTAGCTATTGGTCTAAAATTTGACTGGATTGGAATTGGAAGTCAATGTTAGATGCATTGGATCCATTATACGATTTAGGATGTTATCAAAACCAAATAACAAAGGCACATATTTTGTGCAAGATATTTTGACAAAAAGAGCAATCTAGAGCACCTAGGTGTAAAATTGGCATTTTGACTCGGAATGATTTGATCAAAGTTAGCTAGCCCATAAATTGCACTACCCCATTTAGGGATACCTTAACCAAAATTGGCACTTAACTATATCAGATTCAAAGCTTTTAATTTACTTTAGTGTTTTTAGGCCAAATTATGCATTTTGGTAAAAATTTGTTCAAAATCTTGGTTGGAGGTTATCGGTGGCTAAATTTAGGTGTCTACCATTTGCCACTGTTTGGGAAGGCATTGCAAGCTATAAGCATAGTAACATCTTCTCAAATAATGAAAAGGTCCTATATGCCTTAAAATTCAATGATGATGAACTAACTACATGATGTCCCCTTGAAGGAATGGTTGGCATAAGTAGGTCGACAAATGGTCCCTCAAAAAGAAATAAGCAAAATGAGGGGATGAAAAAAAAGAAAGATGATGGGAGGAGAACAAAATGATATTGAAAAAGTAGTCAAAATCATGAGAATGCAAGTGGGATGGTGTACAATGGTTTGCCCAAAGGTGGTTATAAGCATTGTACCCCAATAGTGGCAATGTGGTATGATAACATAATGATTTACCCAAAGGTGATTATAATCATTAATAAGATGGATTTATCCCAGTTAGGATAGACAAACAATATAATAACATGCCCTTGTATGGGAAAAAAAGTAAAGTGGTGAAAACACAATGATTTTACTAATGGTGGTTATAATCATTGAAAAATGCAGGTGGGATGGTGTGTAATGATTTGCCCATAGGTGATTATAGTCATTGGACCCTGATTATGGCAAACATGATTGATTGGCTAATGATGAAGGTAACTTAACATAGAGGGAAAATGATGAATTGAAATAACCTGTTAGTAGGGAGATGCTCATCTAAACTAACAAAGTTTGAAATTATTTCATGGTTAATTACTTTGTTTGGGATATGATTGGGATTGAAACAAGATGTGGGACTAAGGAGATGTCGATTCCACCATTGCTAAATAGACTTCTTGAAGCTGAGGTTTATTATAGCACGTGTCGGTAAGCATCATGAGGACTTGACCAAAATATGCATAAGGACTAACTCTTGTAATCTAATACCTAATAGAAAACAATACACCAATGATAGAAACCATGATGACAATGTAAACATATGAATATAGATGGATTCAAGTGTAAGTGTGGGAAAGAAATCATCCAATGAACACACATAAATTGAATCAAGGAAACAGTGCTGAAAGGGAACAAATAGACAGACAAACAAACAAAATAAGTAGAAATAAACAAAAAAATAATGTAATAGCAACCATACAAACAATGCCCCTAGAAAATAGGTGACAAATTAAAAAATGAACTAAATGGAGGAAAAGAAGAAAAGGAAGGGGGTGGCCAAGCTGTCTCCAGATGCACTAGATAAGTGGATGCTACCTATATAGTTCTATAGATGTAATATCCAACACAAACTTCAAACCAAATATAGTTCTCCCAGGAAATGGGAAGAATGTGATAACTGATGAAAACAAATAGAATGGATGTGATAGAAGAATAGGAATGGTCTTGCAAAATGGCAAGTGTGTGAGAGCAAAGGCCAAAAAGGATGGGAAAACTAAGAAATAAGTGATTAGTTTTTGACTTAGTAAGGGTTCCCAAAATCTGTAAGGCAAAGAAGTGGTCAGTGTTTTTTTCTTTTCTACCAATTTTATAATTTTTTTTGGAATTTTTTAAGTATCTCAACTCGATAAAAAAGGATGAGACACTAAATGGTTTAAGCTCACAAAATAGTGAGAGCATTCAAACTTAGGTTGCTCACAAAATGGTAAGAATGTTTAAACTTAGGCTGCTATAAAAATGGCAAGAACATTCAAACTTAGGTTGATTGCAAAAAGGTGAGAGCGTGGCTTAGGTTTCTTGCAAATGATGAGAGAGTTCAAACTTAGGTTGCTCATAAAATGATGAAGTGTTCAAACTTAGGTTGATCCTAAAATGGTGAGAGCATGGTGGAAAAGGTGACTAAGCTGACCTCAACAAGTATCAAGTACTTCCTATATAATCCCAAAGTAGGACCTCAAGTCACTGTGGTTTTGCCCTTACAACAAAGGAACCCAACTAGCATAGCCATTAAGTCAAACAAAATAGGCATAGTTGGTAAAAAGGCATAGTATGGCATAATAAATGGCAAGTTGGTACATCAAGGCTCAATAAACAAATGTTTCCCCTAGTTTTCCCATAGGTGGTTATAACTAGGACATAATGACATAAATCAATGGTACGAATTTACCCAAAGGTGGTTCTAATTAGTAGCAAGACCGGTGATAAGAAAGGAACAACAAACAAAAAATACAATTGCTAAAACTTCTATCATACTGCTCCAAAATACAATCTCTATCTGAAGTACTTGAAACAACTGATAAAACTAATCAAATTCCTTGGTGTTGAAAACGTGTAACAAATGGCAAAACCAAGGTCAAATGAGCTAGGTAGATAGGATTTAGAACATGTCTGGTGGATAGAATGGAATGGTAAATCATATGTAATCAGCTAAGAGGAATGACAAGCATGATAATCATATAAAGAATAAAAGTCATAAAATGGCACAGCTGAAATGGTCCTTATAGATAATGCACCCTAGCACTTAAGCATTGTACCACTTAAGGTGAATAATATTCATCAGCTCAAGAAGGTCATCTTCATCTGGTGTGGCGAGCCTGTATGCTCCTGATCCATAATCTATAGTAATGATGAAAGGCCCTATCCAATTTAGTTTGAATTTACCTTTATGTTTATTCTTAGCCATGGTATTCTTTTTGTTTTCTTTAAGAACAAGATTACCAAGTTCAAATGTTCTATACTTGACACGTTGATTATAGTGGCCTTTGAGTCAGTTCTGATATGCCTGAAGATTGTTGAGTGCCACGGTGCATTTTTCATCAAGTAAGTCTAGATCTTGTAGGGGGGTTACTCAGTAGTCATGATCATCTAGGGAATTTTTGAAAGATATGCACAGTGAAGGTAACTCGACCTCAATGGGAAGGATGGATTTAGTACCATAAACAAGTGAGTATGGAGTGGCTCCTGTGGGGCTATGGTGATTGGTATGATATGCCCAAAGGGCATGGAATATCTATAGGTGATAATCATGATTGGTATCATTGATAATATTTTTGAGAATATTAATAATGGTTTTATTTGATGCTTCAGCCTGGTGATTACCTTGAGGGTAATATTCTATAGAAAAATGTTGTGTGATGTTATATTCAATACATAGCTTGTCATCATCCTTATTCTTGAATAATCCTCCATTATCAGATATAATGTCAGAGGGGATACCATAGCGGAAAATGAGATGGTTGAAGATGAACTTGGAAATTCGCTTTCCAGTCACATAAGTGAGGGGTATAACTTCAACCCACTTAGGGAAATATTTAGTGGTGGTAAGGATATGTTTATGGCTATTAGATGAAGTGGGGTTTATCTTTCTAATGAGGTTGAGTCCCCATGTAACAAATGTCTATGGTGTCAACATCAGTTTTAGAGGTTGGGCTGGGGCATGAATTAGATTAGCATATCATTGACATTTGTCACACTTCTTTACATATGCCACTACATCTGCGTCCAACATGGGCCAATAATAAATAGTATGCAAGATATTTTTGGAGAGGACTTCCTCACTAAAATGAGCTCCATATACCCCTTCATAAACTTATCTTAATGTTAGTGTAGACTCTACCAAAGTTAAACAATGAAATAAACTTCCATCAAAACTATGATGGCAAAGGGTGGATCCAAGTATAGTATAATGAGTGGAGTGATGAATAAAGGCTTTGGTTTATTTTTAGGATAGGTTATGTGGTAGAAATTGGTCATGAAGGTAGTTTTAAAGGTCTGAGTACTAGATATAATTAGGACAAACAATATCATAAATCATTAGAATGATTGAAGGTTCATGAGCTAGTGCAAACAAATTCTCAACAAGGAACTGATATTCTCTAGCTTTGTCTATTTATCCAATCAGAGAGATGATAGTAGCCACGGTATTTGTAGTTCTATTACTAGCCCTTGGTATATACTCAAATTGGATATTTATAATTTGTTGTTTTAGGGTATCGACCATAGCCTTACATGAAACCAACTTATCATCTTTGGTTTGGAAATGGTCTGTGACCTGATTGATGATTAACTAAGAATCATCATAAACTTGGAGATGAGATATGTTCTAGTGTACTACCTATTAAAGTCCTATGATAAGTGCTTCATACTCAGCCATGTTGTTTGTATAATGAAAACTTATTCTAAATGATTTAAGGATTAGATTCCCCTGTGGTGTAATAAATAAGAGGCCTACCCCTGATCCATGTGTAGTAAATGACCTATCAAAATATAGTTTCCAGTGCTAATCCTCAAGAGGTGTGCCAATGATGGTCATTATGGATTCATCAGGAAATTGAAATGTGAGTGTCTTTGTGTCTATAAAGGGTGCTTTAACAAGTTGATCTGCAAGGACTTGTCCCTTGATTACCTTCTAATTGACATACTTTATGTCAAACTCACTAAAAAGCATAATTCATTTGGCCAATCTACCTTGTAAAGCTATTTTAGATAGTAGATACTTGAGTGGATCTAATTTTGAAATGACCATGGTCTTATTGTTCAACATGTAATGGCATAGTTTATGAGCTGTGAAGATCATGGCTAGACAAGCTTTTTCAATAGGTGCATAGTTGTGTTCATATGTGACCAAGGTAAAAATGAAGTGGTATAATGTATGCTCTTTTTCATTATTATCATGTTGAGCTAAAAGTGCCCCCAAGGCATTGTTAGTAGCTGATAGATACAATAAGAATGGCTTTCTCAGTATAGGAGGTAATAAAATAGGTGGATTAGCTAGATAGTCCTTGATTTGTTGAAAAGCTATTTGGCAATGATCATCCTAGTGAAATGTAATCCCCTTCATTGGAAGATGTGTAAATGGATGACACTTGTTTGATAACCAAGACTTGAAGCATCAGATTGACTAGATCTTACCCTACAAACTGTGTAGTTGCTTCAAATTGGTTAGTGGTAGCATATCCGTTATAACATGAACTTTGGCCAGATCGACTTTAATGCCTCTATGAGATGTGATGAAGCCAAGTAATTTGCTTTAAGTTACTCCAAACACACATTTGTTTGGATTGAGTCTAACTTTGTACTCATGTAGTCTTTCAAATATCTTACGTAGCATTGTTGGATGGTCGGCCTTGGTCTTAGATTTTCTTAATATGTCATCGACATAGTCTTCAACAATATCATGCATAATATCAAGGAATACAATAGTCATGGCACTTTGATATGTAGATCCAACATTATTAGGACCAAATGACATTACTTGATAACAAAATATTCCCCATGGAGTGGTGAATGTTGTTTTATGTTGGTCTTATGGTGCTATTTTGATCTGGTTTTATCCTAAAAAGCCATCCATGAGTGAAAGCATTTCATAATCTGCCATGGAATCAATGATCATAGCAATATTAGGCAATGGAAAGTCATCTTTAGGGAAAGCTTTGTTGATGTCTTAGAAATTAGTACAAATTTTGATTCCTTTAGGCTTTTTGCTAACAGGTACAATATTAGATATCCAATTTGAGTAGTCAATAGATCAGATACGTCCTACTTCTAAGAGTTTTTCCAACTCTTTCTTTACCAAGATAACAATGTGAGGATGCATCTTACATAGGTTTTGTTTCACTAGTTTGGCATCATGATTGACCATGAGGTGGTGCTGAACCAAGGTGGTGTCCAAACTTGGCATGTCAAAATAAGCCCATGCAAAGATATCTACAAATTCTCTCAGTAGAGTTGTAAAGACTTCATGTTCCTCCTTAGTGAGTGATACACCTAATTTTATCCATTTCAAGTTTGATGGAGTCCCAATGTTACCTCTATTAAATCTTCAACTAGAAGGGTTGAACCATCTTCTAGGATAGTAGGCAAAGACTTGTGTTGGACTATATTAGGGTCCTTTGCTAGGACTTGATATTCAAC
Organism: Torreya grandis; assembly: GCA_037957365.1. Taxonomy (NCBI): domain Eukaryota; kingdom Viridiplantae; phylum Streptophyta; class Pinopsida; order Cupressales; family Taxaceae; genus Torreya; species Torreya grandis. Next base: position 2,363,297 of record JARHVA010001132.1, read on the forward strand.
TTCTCCTAGGCATGATGAATCTAAGTACCCTAATGGGAGATCTGGCCATGTGACAAAAATAGTCAAAAATTCTTGAATGATTTGATCAAACACTTGTTGTTCAAAATTGAACTTATATTCATAAGCAAGTTCATCATTGGTGGACTCTTGGTCTAAATTCAAAGAATTTTGAACACCCCCATCTAATGGTGCCTAAAACAAGTTTTCACCACTAGGCTGGCCTTTATCTTTACTTTTCCCTAGTCAAAAAGTGCCTCAAAGAGTTTTTCACTTTGGGACCTCAATATTTTATTTATTTACTTTTGGCTAAGGGTGTTCACCCATTCTCAAAAATAGGATTTAAGATCTAATGTGATTGAGAATCTTGATTTATGATCTCGCAATGAAACGTTGTCTCAAAAGCCTAGAAAATCATAGAATGCCTTATGATTTTAGAACTCATCAATTGGTAAACTAGACTCTTGTTGGTCCCAATCTATCAGTTGGAGATAGTATAATGGCAATGGGTTACTATGATTGATCGACATAAGGGTATAAATATAATGAGAGGTAAACAAGTTGGTTTTGACTAGGTCATCAAAGATGAGGCTATGATGGGACTATGTTTTGCTATCGGCATCATCATCACTAGTTGTTGGTGATGAAACTTGAATAAGATATGTGGGATCATCCCTAGGTGGTTTAAATCCAAGTCCATAGGGTCTTTTATATTTGGTCATAGAAATTAGCTCTAGAATTCCTTGTTGGTTTGGTTCGAGGCCTCATCCTTCATAGTTTTGACTCTCCATGATCCTAATGGGAATAAGATATTTTATAACAATCAAATTGGTTGTTATTATATAACCATGATTCATCCCCTTTAAGAGGGTCTAGTTCTAGGTTAGATGCTGGTACAAACATGATAGGTCTCCTATATTTGTTCTTTTGTTGCCAATGCATGTGTGGGGTCAGTTTAGGTCATCCAAAGGTCTTTGAATTCTAAGGAAGATTGGAAATATGGAAGGTATCATGGGTCACATATTCCCTTGCGCCATTATCTAAAATGGTGAAATGATTGGAAGATTTAGGAGGTGTCATGTTGGAAAGGTAATCCAAGGTGTTAGGATTTATGCAATTAACCTGTAGAAGATCAATAAGTATGGCCTTTATTTTATCCTACTTGGAACTTAGATTCATATCGTATTGGTCATTGTATCTTTGAAACTCAGCGTCAAGGTACTTGTAGTTCTCATATGGGTGCAAATCTCTTGGAATATTTACTTCCATCCTTGAGTGAGAGAACTTGATACATTGGTGTAACATTGATGGGACTGTATGAATCTCATGTAACTAAGGCCTTCCCAAAAGCATATTATATGATAAATCAATATCAAGAACATGGTAAAGTGTATCATGGTTCAAAGGCCCAATGATAACTGGTAAGCTAATGGTGCCTTATGATTCTCTCTCTTGATTATCATAAGCTTTGATAGTTATCATTTCTAGTTGGAGATCTACCATTGTGTACCCAAGAAGCTTGATGAGCTTTAGAGACACTATTTTTAGGCCTGATCCATTATCTATACAGACACATTTCACTTTATGCCACTTTATATAAACTTATATATACAATGGATTATTATGGAGTGGGCCAAGGGAGACATATCACTTTGGTTGAATGTGACTTATTGGGCTGGAGCTAGGTGTCCAACCAAATCTTGAAATTTATCAAGGGATATGTCACTGGCAACATTGGATTGGGTTAACAAAATATTCAAAATGTTCTTGTGGATTGTTGATGTTCACAACAAATATAAAATATAGATCTATACTGGTGTCTTCTATAATTATTCTATAATATCAGACTTCTTGTCTTGGTCAATGGTGAATGGTTTATTCTGAGGCTAAATGGTTGGTTGGATAATAGGCAAAGTGGCAGATGGTTGTGGGCTTGGCATAGTAATTTTTGACCTCTAAGTTATGATTACATAATCAAGATTATATGTGAGACCATGATTGCTAATAAATGTTGGGAATGGTGTGGGACTAGATAGGATAAGTCTCAGTTTCCAGTGCACTTATATGTGGTCATGTGGCAAGGGTGAGTTATTGGTATAAGGTCAAAAAGTGGAAATTCCAATTTTTTGGTTCTCCTATGTGTAGTCCCAGGTGCAAAAAGGATTATCTATGTAATTTGGTTGAGTGGTATTGTTTAGTAATAGTCTAAATTGATTAGTGCTCAGTCTAGGATTAATGGAGATGGTATTAATGTTACCCCTTGTAATATGACCTACAACCCCATTGTAGTCATGTGCAACTGCATGGTAGTTTTATTCATTATTACCATTTTGAACTTGGTTTTGTTCATTGTTCTGATGTTGTGGGTTCTACTATTGATTATTTTGGTTCTACTAGTTTGGCCTTTGATTTTGGTATTATTGATTTTGTTGTTGCACTGGTCGGTGTTATTGTTGTTGATTGTATGTTACTACTGGGTGTTATGTTGGGGAAAGGGGTTCTAATAAATCCCAAGAGTCTGATTTGAGGTGGAATCAACATTATCCAATGTTATCTCCCCATTATCCAACATATTCTCAATCAAATTCTTAATTTACACACATCTTCTTAAATTATGTCCATTGACCCGATGATATTCATAGAAATCATTTTCATGGTACCAATCAAGATAATGAATACCTTCAAGATAACGCTTTAGTATAGGCCAACTAATCAGATTGATAGTGGCAAGTTTCTAAAATACAAACTCAACAGGCTCTCACAAGTCACTAAAGACCTGACGAGTAGGCATAATTCTTCTTGGAAGAGGGGTTTTCAATGGTAGAGGTTGTTGCATTTATTGCACGAGTCTTGGTTGTTGTGCTTGTGGCATTGGTCGAAGAGATTTTTGGGTAGGAGTAAGCTAAAAAAGGTGGTGTAGATGATGTTTGCACTATTTGGACATGACACGACTCAATTACTCCATTGCCCACAACATTCTTATTGTGATTGAATTGCTTTGGTCTATCTTGGTTATTGGCCTGTGTTGGTTGTGATGCTTTCACTTGGATTGGATTTTGGTTTTGGCCATTTCTCAAATTGGTTCCTTGATTTTGATTAATTGAAGTAAGCTTGATGATCCCTTTATTAATAAAGTTTAACTCAATCAACAAGACTTTGTCAATGATCTCTTTGAAAGTATGCACACATTGTAGTTCTAGATGATAAGTTATCTCACTATGCAAATTTTTAGTAAACACAACTGCTAATTGTTTATCTGGTAAACTATGGGTGAATCAACTTGTATGGGCTCTCCATTATTGTAGATAACTTGAAAAACTCTCAACAATTATTTGTTTTGCTTATGTCAAGTCAACCAATGAAATATCATGTTTGAGATTATAGGAAAAGTGCTGCACAAACTTATCGAAAAGATCATCAAAATTTGTTACTAAATTCTTTGGCAAATTTAAAAACCACTCCAAGGCTTGTCTAACCAAGCTCCTTGGAAACAAAAATAAAAGGTATATATTGCTATATGCCACTAGTTGACATGTGATAAAGAACTCAGTTAAATGGGCCTTAGGGTCACCTTTCCTTTTGTATTTGTCAAATTTTGGTGGTTCGTATACTGGAGGAAATGGTATCTACAAGTACTCCATGTTGAATGGATAATAACATATGTCATCCAACTTAAAATTTTTAGTCTATTTTCCAGCTTGAATGATAACAATTGCATCTTTCATCTATTGTAATTCTTAGGTTAAGAAACTAGAAGGAACATTGGTTTGAGGGAGAACATTGGTTTAGGTAGGTGGTTGGGAGGTCAAAAGTGGGATACTTTGACCAGAGTATGATGGAGATATCTATTGGGGTATGTTGGTTTGGTTGGGAAATGGATTAGGAATATGCATACACAGATTAGGATGTACTTGAAATTGCACATTTGGTTGTGTGATATTCTAGTTTGGGTTGGCTATAAAGGTTTAACTTGGAAGATTTTGTGGTTGGGATGGAGGGATATAACTATACTATAACTACTGTGGTTGAAAAGGGACATGCTACCGAATAATCAAACCTTGCTGTTGAGTGGGAACTTGTGAACCAAGACCTTGTCTCTAAAATTGTAGCACATTTTGAACCAATTGTTGCCTAATAGGTACTTGAAAAACATGGGATCCTCCTTGTTTCATGAATACTTATTGGGAAGTAAATGCATGTTGAATATTCAACATCTATCACTAACCAGTGTTTACACATTGTTGGCTAGTCCTCATTTGGTTTTAGATTGGTACACTAGTCTGTGACTGAAGGGGTGTGTTTGTCACTCCCTAATAAGGTGGAACATTAGTTTCCCCCTATTGAGGTATATTCGGCCTCTATTACATTGGTATAGTAGATTGTGCTTGTTGTTGTGGAATACTACTCATCTTTTGGTGAGTAGAATTCGTCACATTCTATGTTGAGGCATGACATTGGTTGTTGGTTGACTACCTAATCCTGTTGGTTGCACACTTGATGAAGCAACTAGTTGAGGCTGGGATGTAGAAACTCCTACTCCCTAATTTTGAGAACCACTTGTAGTGTTAACTAAAGGCACATTTTTTTGACTAGTTATTTGTGCGTTAGTACCACTTTGATTTAGATTGGATGTTGCTTGCACATTATCCACTATATTTTTCTCATTATTCTACATAGAAGAATAAGACACTTCTTCAATAATTAGCATTTTAGAAAATTATCTACTAAAGTGTTTTGCATGAATGGCTTTGAACTCTGATTATCTTGACCAATTAACTCTATCAAAACTAATGTTGAAGGAACTAAGTCAATAAGAAGTTTTCTCACCATGGTTATTTGATTGAAATTACATACTAGATTCAGCTAGGTTTGATATGCCATCTGCATTTGATTAAAGTGGGCTTCCATGAAGTTTTTTCCTTTGTTAGGCATATTAGGGACCTGATATGTTGTTTGGACTAGAGCCAAAGGATTGCTAGAAGAAACCTGTTGATTGTAAATTATGTTGTGGGGCATTCTTACTAGGCTTGGTAAATTCTCATGGGGGAAGTTTGCTGGAAACTTGGCCCTTACCTCTATGGCTTGAACCAAAATCTCATCTTTTTTCTCTAACAAATGATGGTCAAATAAGAATGGATCATATGTGGAAGGTGCATTAGTAGAGCATGATTGTTGAGGAATTGGATTGTTAGCTATGGGTATTATAGCTAGGTATTGTGTGGTTTGTTCTTGGTCTTGTTTTGAATAAGGTGGTGTATTAACCAAATAGTTAGCCAATGGATCTTGGCTTTGTACCCCTAATTGAGTATTATAAGAGGGATAGGGATCCATCTCATAAAATATGTTATCTGCATAAGGGTCTTGCATTATTTCTTCCTGTACAACCACATTACTAATCCACAAATTATACATGAGTCCACTATGAGTGTAGGAGTACATGTTGGGATCCATAGTCAATTCTTTAGAATAAAAAGGGAAGAGAGTTCTACAAAACCTAAAAATACAATGTCTAAAAGCTGATGTTCAAATTTGGTCTAGATTTTTCAAAAGGATGGAAAGGTTTATGCAATGATTTGTGATAACAAAAGCTAACGTTAAGTGTCTAACATTACACATCTTACACAAAAAGATTAAGTAAATGAATAAAAAATTCAAAATACCAAACGCTAAGGTTGAAGTGTTTCAAATTAGTCTAATCTAGGAAATAAATAGTTGCTAGGTCTTTTGGCCATAATGCAGTGTCAAAAGCTAGGCTCAAACAAGGCATGCACTAGGACTCTTGGCCAAATGGCATCAAAAGCTAGAGATTGAAATAGATGAAATTTTTAATCTAACAGATTTGAAACACTTCTAACAAACACTAAGCATTTGATTTTTGGACATGGACTCGATCAAATAGGTATAAGGTATGAAACAAAAAGCACTTTAGAGATAGTTTATTTTCTCACAAAGAATGGTATAAAACCTAGTTCTTTTGACATATAAGCTAGACAAAATTGAACTATGTAATTGTGCTAGACAAAAGGTTCACAAAAGTACACTCGAATTGGTTTGAAAATGTAGGAATAAATTTGAACTCTATGCAAGAGGGCCTATGAAATAATATTTGAAATGTTTTGGACAATGTAACCACACTAGACTACTTAAAAGATGTGATAAAATACTTGTTTCAAAAACTATCTAAGGCAAAGATAATTTCTCATAAATTTGATAACATAACACTACCTTGCTTGACTCAAAATGTTGTAGTGCATAGACTCAAAGTGCAAGTGTCTAGCACAAAATGACTTAAGTCTATCAAGTGGTGATAATGATCATGAGTCTTAAACAACCTTCAACCCAAATTGGAAATTGAACCTAAGTTCCCTCAAGTTTAGTGAAAATGGTGAATCCACTTAACACATCAACCCAATGAACTTAAGAAGTTGAAATTTTAAATTTAGATTATAAATGAAGGACTTAAACAAACTTTGGCAAAGGTCTAGACTCAATTGGGTAACATAATTGCACCAAAGTAGATGATATGACTCCAAGTTTTGATGAACTTTGAACAAGGCAAATTGGTGATTCAAGTGAGTAACATAACACCTCTTTGTTCAAATAAAAATGAGGACTATGTGTTTTGGTGTGTATTATTTGTTCACACCAAGTTTTGACTCCAAAAAAAACTTTAATCTAGGACAAAACCAACTAATTAATTGCTCTTAGATCCTAAACTTACAAGGTTACTTGGTATTGTTGGAATCCGTCAATATACATCATTTGAAAGGATTTTAAGTGTTCATCCAAAAGTAAATGTGCATTATATAGTAGGGTTTTTACACCCCCCTTCTCTCAAATGATAGTACTGTGACATGGACCTTGAGGTGCACCTTGCACCAACAATACTTCTATGGCAAGTGGGGATTTGTCTAAGATCTAAAAGGCTTTCAAATGTATCTAGGAGAATCAATTGCATAATGAATTTCAAGTCAAATGATGTAAAATAAAATCACAAAATTTGGGTTTCTATGGCACTTGGATTATTGCAAAAAGGTCTAGTCCTTTTTGTAACCACTACATCTTGCTGTTTGCTTAGTGTAGTGCAATGTCCAAGTGTAGATACATCCCATGTGTAACTTAGAAGGAGTGGATGAAGTCAATGTTGGGAGATGAAACCTTGGGTCAAAGCTTCCCTATAGAATTTGTGAGAGGTGATGAAGTCCCCCTCGCAAGCCAAATTTACATGAAATAAAGAAAGCATACAATAGAAAGACTTTAGGGTCATGTTAAGGTCACCTAATACTATTGCGAGTTTTTGGGGAGCGCCTTAAACAACTTTCTTTATATGCCTTGGATTAGGTAATTTTCAAATAAAGAAAGCAATTTTGATTCCAAGGGTTCCCTAAAGGGGACAAATGGAAGAGCATACACACAACATCTTTGTATTTTGTGAAAATAAATTGCTAATTGAAACAAGTAGTGAACACAAAAGATTTAAAAGATGAGTTCATTTTTAAGCCCCAAATCAAAAGGTGTGGTGGTGTTATTTTGACCCCTTCGTCTTAAGATTGTGAAATTTGAAAACTAATGCTCAAAAATACTTACTTAAGCACCTAAATGTTACATTAAACACCAAAATAATGTTCCTAGTTCATTTTAAAGCATGTAAAAGATGATCTAAACATGTTTTAGAAAATTTTCAAGCTGGTCCTACAAGAAAAATGTTAGCAAGTGGTTTAGCTTTGAATCACTTTTGAAGATGAAACCATCAACTTAGGAAAATGAGCTCTTAGGTTGACATAGTGCAATCCCACTACTTGACAAAGCAATACCGCAACTTTGTAAAACTACCACTTGAGTTAATTTTTTTGATATTTGGGTTAGTTTAACAAAGAAAAATAATCCTACTACTCAGGTCTATAATACCGTAACTCAGGGTAATAATATCATGATTCAAGGTAATAATACCATGACTCGAGATAATAATACCATGACTCAAGGCAACAATACCGTGACTCAAGGTAATAATACCGTGACTCGAGGTAACAATACCACTATTTGGGTTGACAATCATATGACTCTTGGTTTTAAAAGTTTTGTTTAAAAACTATACAACTTCAAGTGAAACTAATTACATATTCAAAAAATTTGAAAGAAAACACATGGTTTTAAAAAAAAATTGAAAATAGAGTCTGGATGACCCCAAACAAAGCTCCAAAAACTAGATTATCTCACTACAATACCATGATTCACAATGCCAATCTCACCACTCTGTCCAAGAGAGTAGTGGGATTGTAATACCACTACTTTCAAGTAGCAGGATTGCAATACTTCTACTTTTGATTAGCGGGATTGCAATATCACTACTTAAGAGTAGCAGGATTGTCAATATTGCTATTGAACATGCAAACAGACACAAATGTTAGTAAAAAAAACATAGTTAAAACATAATACCATGAATTGCAATGACAATCCTATGAGTTGCAGGTCAATCCCATGACTATGTCTAGGCAAATCCATGAATTATAGAAAAATGTGTTTTACTTAATTTTTTCACTCTTTTAAGCCTCCCACTCCAAGATTCTACATAAAAAAGGTTAATGAATGCTTGAAAGAGCATTGTGATCAATTTTGTGAGGATATTCGGGTCCCATCAGGTGTGCCATTATGTGAACTAGGAATTTGACTCAAGAGAGGTGTTAGTATCTTGTTAGTGATAAAATGAAATACGAATTAACGAAAACACACTAACTAGCATACATATCTAGGCCTAGTTACTAGGGAGAGCTTAGTGATGGAAAACCATTTAAAAACACAACTAAAAATGGAAATAAATGAGAAATATGAACACATAACACCAATTTATTACCAAATCCTTGATTGCTTCAAAAGGCTCCTTCTTTGGCTTGCTCAGATTGTGCTTCAAGAGATCTTCTTCAATGGAGTGTGGCTACCTTCATCTCCTCTCGACACCTTTGGCTTTGGCTTGGCTTGGATAAATATTTGGACATTATAACACTTATTGCAATGGCTTTTGGAATTATTTGTGCATTATAACTTTGTATTATCCAAGCTTAAAATTCATATGGCAAGGCCTCCTATTTATAGATTTTTGTAAATGGGTAGAATCAACCTGAACCATCCATCTCAGGATTGAGATGTGTGGCTAAGGATTAATCTAATTTTGAAATTAAAATTCATAAATAGGCTCATCAATATTTGGGATAGAGGAGCAATTAAGAGGCATGAACCCTGATATTTGTGGCATTTATGGCCTAGGGATGTCTTCTCAAGAAATGAGGTCACTTGATGATGTATATATTCAATAATCATTTCTAAAAAAAGTTTTCAACAAGTTCCATGGAATTATTGATTAGGCCCTTAATTTGGTTTAATTAACTCTAAGCATGATTAAACACTTTATGCACAAATTACTCAAATTGATCAAAATGCCTGGCTATTGGTCTAAAATTTGACTAGATTGGAATTGAAAGTCAATGTCAGATGCATTGGATCCATTATCCCATTTAGGATGTTACCAACACCAAATAATAAAGGCACGTGTCTTGTGCAAGATATTTTGATAGAAAAGTGCAATCCAGAGCACCTACATGTAAAATTAGTATTTTGACTTAGAATGATCTGATCAAAGTTAGCTGGCCCATAAATTGCACTGCCCCATTTAAAGATACCCTAGCCAAAATTGGCACTTGATTATATTAGATTTAAAGCTTTTAATGCGCTTTAGTGTTTTTTAGGCCAAATTATGCATTTTGGTAGAAATTAGTGCAAAAGCCTGGTTGGAGTTATCGGTGGCCAAATTTAGGTGTCTACAGTTCCTACCCTTGTACATACTTCCTTCTCTCTGGCTCCTTGTACATAGTTTATTTTCATTTGCTTGTACATAGCTTATTTCCAGAAAATACAAAAATAATATAACATTTTATAATATAAAAAAATTCAAATATTACTAAAAAAACACAAAATTTATAGATTATATGCATTTATATGTTTACATTTCTACTACTTACCAGATATTACACATTTCTAGCTATCTTAGTATAGTCGATTTATCATACATATATGCTTCACTTGTTCTTAACGAGTGTTTGAAAACTACATACATGCCTCTGATCCACTACACCGATTCAGACTTGCTATCATGTACCTAATGGGGGCATATACACTGATTTAGGTTTATTCATTCAATACATCCACCCACTTAAGGGAATATCATACATAGTTGATTTTACTAGGTTTTATCCTTACATTCTATATATTCTAGTTTATGCATTGATATATCTTGATATTGATCATTATTACTCATTGCTCATATTTTTTGCTGACCATCACTAGTTAGACTCGGTATATGTATATCTTAGCATTTACATAGATTTGTACTGCATAGTTATACATGGTTTCATTTCTAGCTTTCCTAATTAAGACTTAATTGTGTTTCTTATGCTTATTCTATTTAAGGAAATTTGAATATGCCATTATTCTTTGGCTCTATGTGACTTCTATGTTGTATGCCTTGGACATGTGCCCATGTCCCTTATGTGTGCTTTCTTTCTTGTATATTTATACATTTGAACATGTCCTTTTATGTGGATCTAAGCCAAATTGCCTGTTACTTATTTATGTGGACATTTGAACATGTCCTTGTATGTCTTCCATTCTCAAATTTAGTGACATGTGCCCATGTCCCTTGTATTATGGCCCCTTGGATTACTTTTGCATATCTTGTATTTTATATGTATGATTTCATATATGCATCTTGACCATGACATTTGTATTTGATTGTTACAAAACCCTAGTTATTGATGCCAAGAGGGACCTCATGCATCTACCCTTCCTACTTGGGTGTCATGATGGACATCATGCCCCACCCCCTAGTTAGCTACTTAGATTTGATATTATACACAATGATTACATCTATATTGACACTCTTGTGCAATACTAGAATATAAAATCAATTCAGATATGTATATAGTCAACTCAAACATAGTCCTAGAATAACTATCTGAGATCCCAACCTAGTGTGCCCAATAGTTTGCTAGCTGAACACTAATGCCACATTAAGGATACTAGATCCACATGGTGATAGTGTCCCTAACTTGGTGCTAGTGTCCCTTACCTTAACTCTCCCAAAATAGATATATTTTCAAATGTTTGCTCATCATAATGTCATCCTATGTACATTTTATTATCCACACAAGCCACAAATCTCTATAAATATAATACTATTTGGCCTTTATTCATTGTATGGAAAACAGATGTAAAAGCCTGTCCAAATAAGAAACAAGTTGATAAAAATTAAGGTATTTGATCCCTATTTTCCCCTACTTCTACATACTAACATCTATAATATCCTTAAGCCCATATTTCAAATATTATCAATCTCAAGCACACTAAAGGCATTTAAGACCACTCTCATCCTAACATTCACTTACACTTGCACCAAACACTAGGTGGGAGAACTACAATGGGCTTGATCCCTCCTTGGAGTATTGGTATGTAGGCAAATTTATTCATAGTGGGGTTTTGATGATGTCCATTGTATATTACTAACTAACACTCATTTTTATCTCATGTCATACTTACAAGGAGGACTAAGGTTAGATTAAAGGGCTGCAATGACTAAATTGGTTAAATAATATACAATAATTAACCACTGATAGATTATGGATTTTGACTTCTTTTGAATTTCTAAAAATAGTAATAAATATGCATATATAGAGATTCATCTAGAAAGTATATGTCATGGAAGATCTGAGTTCTTAAAATTGGGTTCTAAATAGGTTTGAATGTCATCAACAGGGTCCTAAGATTTGATTGTTCACTGGATATTAGTGCCCCACCTAGATATTAGTACCATAATACTCTAGTGTCTTCAAAATGGCACTTGTGTCTTCTTTTTAGATTTTTTTCTTGGGATCACTTGTGCTTGTGTTTCTACCTATATGCACAAAATTTAGAAATCTATATTATGCCTAGAAAATCTAATTTATTATGCAAACCCTAATCCTCCTTACAAATATGGCATGAGTTAAAAATGTGTGTTAATTATTAGGATATGATGGAAATCCTCAACACCCCATTATGAAGAGAGTTTCCTACATACCAATACTCTAAGGAGGGAACAAAACCAATGTAGTTCTCCCACTTAGTGCTTGGTGCAAGTGCAAGTAAATGCTAGAATATGAGTGGTATTGAATGCTTTGAGTGTGTTTGAGATTTATAATCTTTGAAATATGGGATTAGGTTTACTGTAGATGGTAGTATGTAGAATTAGGGTAGAATAGGGATCAAATACCTTATTTTTTCTCATCTTGTTTCTTATTTGGATAGGCTTTTGCATATATATTTCCATCTAGTGCATAGAGTCTAATAGTCTTGTATTTCATAATGATCTATAACTTGTACAAATAATAAAAAGTGTTTAGGCTGACCTTAGGATGGGTAAACATTTGAAAATATATTTTTTCAGGAGAGTTAGGGCAAGGGACACTAGCACCAAGTTTGGGACACCAACATTGTGTGGCTCTAGTGTCCTTAATGTGGTGCTAATGTTCAACTAGTTGGCTAGTGGGAACAATGGGTTGGGATCCGGGAATGTATTTCTAGGATGATGTTTGAGTTGATTGTAGATGTTTGAAGTCTGCATAGTGGATAGAAAAGTATGATAAATGCTCTATAATAGGTCTAAGTCTAAGCCAAGAATATGCTACCTCAAATAACACTCTTAACATCCAAATACCACTTTTAGGTGATTACACCTCACTGGGTATGTGAACCGATGCATGAACCTAGTGATAACCTATGTGTGTGAGTGTACATAGTGATCAAATCATTGAATAACTTAGAATAAGCTGATAGCTTACTCAATCCTCATATGTGGGTGGCTCAAGAACTCAATCCAATTTTGAATCCATCATTGCCCACCCCTACTTGGTGAATCATGACTTGTGAATAACTTGGATAGGACTATAAATGTGCCTAACCCTCTCATGTAGGGGGATCGAACACTCAAGTAGGATATGACTCCATTATTTCCCACCTATGTGAAGTAGATGCATCTAAAACTAAACTACATGAAATGCTAAAAGTATCTAATTGGGTATATCTAATTGTGTATGTCAGCTCTATGGCCATTCGAGTACATTAAGTAGTTATAGGTTACTTGAGAATGCCAACCACTATAGATGGAGTAAGGCATGAAACTAGTGACAACCTAGAATATGATATTAAGTATATACAACATAGATAATGACATGGAGTTTTCCATTCTATCTAATTAACCAATGTGTAATTGAGCATATAGAAACTATGTGCCATGCACATGCCTCCAATATAATATAGTATATTGATTTTGGATTGAGTATGTAAGAACTAAATATGTATATCTAAACTAAATTTGGGAGTGATCATGCCGCACATGACACCCTCAAATCTAAGTAATTGGTATGAATCTAAGATGAAATGAGTATATTTGAGCAAAATCTGAACATAAATGACAAACCTATGACTGTATATGTGTAAATCTATATTATACTTGGTGTATTATTTTGGCTAATCTAGACTAACCTAAAACTAGGGCTACTACACAGTAGTGACCTGTAGTGGATAGTAGTACCTTGTGGTGTTAGTGTCCCATTTTAGGTGCTAATATCTATTTGGTTTGAAATTTGGGTGATCTGAACTGGTTTATGAGTCCTTATTTTTTCTTGTGTCTGACCTATGTTTGATTTTTAAAACTGAGCCCGTGTGCTAAAACTAATCTATGAATAGTAATGTAAGATCTTGATCTCTATGACAAACCCCTATAAATTCCCCCTCTTTTGAGGGTAGTTGTGGAACTTGTGTAAGAACTATCCTCAAAAGAAGTAACTCTATAAAACGTGTTAATCAGAGTATATATGATAACTGTGTGATATTCCAATACAATGTACAAAAATAACATCATAATTTAAAATTATTTGAGCATTCATGTAAGATTTATGTTGTAATCTAGAATTGTACAAGGGTGTCAAGATAAATGTGATCAATGTGTATAATAACAAATATAAGTAGCTACCTAGGGGTATGGGGCATGATGTTCATCACGACACCCAAGTAGGAAGGGTAGATGCATGAGGTCCCTCATGGCATCAAGAATTGGTGTGTGTGTAACTACCAAAGACAAGTGTCATGGTAAAGATGTATATAAGGAAGTATGCATATAAAACATGTGAGACACACAAAATTAGGCCAAGGGGCCATAATACAAGGGACATGGGCACATGTCACTAAATTTGAGAATGGAAGACATATAAGGACATGTTCAAATGTTACATATACAAGCAAAAATTAATTTGGCTTAGATCCACATAGAAAGACATGTTCAAATGTCCACATATACAAGTAGGAAAGCACATACAAGGTACACAAGTGTAGATATAAAATCCAAAGATAGTTAGATCAAGCATTAATCAAGAAAACTCAAAAAAATGCATATGAACATAACTAGCTAAGCCAATTCCTTCGTTGTGGTTTATAAATGACAGTTGAGAGCTATTGAAAGAAAGCACATACATAATACCTTCCCAAGATCATCCCACCATCTAAATGCAACTCAAAATGTGGTTTTACCCTTGAGTTGGTGCTCAAGTCTTTGTCAATAATGCAAGGCAAAGCTTCCCCATCATCTCAAGTGCACCAATGAAACTAGGCTCATGATATGAAATCAAATGTATGCCTATCAATGAAGATATATTATTATAAATTAAGCATAATAACACTACACAAAGAAAGGTTGTGGAGATAATTCTAAATAAGAATTTTACACAAATGAAGCTTAAAAATGGTGGTCTTCGCCCTCCTATATATAAATTTTTGAATTTGATCAGAATCAACCATGACAGTCCATATTAAGATAAATATGTGTGGCCATGAATTAATTCAATATTTGAGACTTGGTCCATAAATACCCTCATAAATATTTATAAGGGGCATTAAAGAGGCATGGAAAGTCTTAAAACTACTATTTATTGCATTTATGGCTTATAGATGCCACCCCACAAATGATTTCACTTGATGATTCATATATTATAAATCAATTTACATTTAAAATACATTCAATAAATTCCATGTATTTTCCACTTAAGCTCTTAATTTGGATTAATTTGCCTTAGTGAGATTAATAAAATTTTATGCAATTCTTTGGAAATTGGTTGCACACAATTAATCAAACTAGTCAGAATGCCATATTACTGGGTCATAATTTTATTGGAGTGGAATTAGAGGATGATGTTAGTTTCATATGGACCAATACCCTATTTAAAATATTATTGACACAAAATAACACATGCATGTGTCGTGTGATTCCAAATTTAGAAGCAAAGAGCGATCCATATCACCAAAATGTATTTTCATCATTTTGACTTGAAATGATTTGAGAAAATTTAATAATCACATAAAACATATTGCCATATTTAGGGATACATTAGCCTAAATCAACACTTGTATACAACAAGCTCAAACCATTTAGCACATTTAAGTGATTTTGGTCTAAATTTTGTGTTTTCACAAATTCTGAGGAAGATTGACAATTTCAACATAAATGGTGTTAGGAATCAGACGTCTACATTTTACCCTTATTTAAGAAGGTGTGGTGAGACATTTAAGTGAATCAACATCTTTTCAAATAAAAGAGTTTTTAAGAAGAAGTTGAAAGGAAATGACCCAAGATGCCCCCTCAAGAGAACATATGGGGATGAAAGATATGGATGGACTATCGAAAAGAGAGAAAGTGAGATTAACTTATGGATGAGAGTATATCTAGATGAGCTAATGCTTGTGCATGTTGGTTCCTTAATGATCAAAATATAATTAGAATATAATGGTCCCCAAGGATGAGGGGAATGAGAAGGATACAATCTAAAAATATAAGCGACACACTTTGAACACACCCAAAGGTAAGGTGTAAGTTACATATTTAGGCACTGATCAATCTCGAGATAAGTTGCACACTATAATATGAGCAAAATGAGGGCAAAAGTCTATAGATCTTGGAATTAGAATAAATATAAGAATTTTTCTCCATAGAAAGGAAAATAATAATGTGCTCCAGCAGAGCAAATTTGATCGATTGATAAATTAATTTTTCCCAGTAGAGCAAATTTTGATCACTAATAATTAATTATACCCCTGTAGGGTGGATTTAGATTTATAACTGGTTCAAATGTTATGCCTCAGTAAGGCAAATTTGCAAGAATAACTCAAGGATATAACCTAGTGCATACATTAAAATATGAGCAGGCATAAATGTAGATGTGATGGTATAATAACTAAAATAACTAGAAGAAGTGATGCATACAAGGATGCAAGAAGTGCTTAAAGAGATGAAAAGATGAATAAAGGTGGCTGAGCTAATCTAAGATACTCTGTGTATTTAAGCATTGCTTACATAATCCAAATGGACCTTAATCTAATGTAGTTCACCTAGAAATGGAAGAAAACAAAATGAGGAATGAAGAATAGAAGAAAACAAACCACAATTTGATTAGACTCATAATATATGACAAGAGACAATGTCTTACATAGAGTCAGGTGTATAAGCCATTGGTGCCTAGTTTCATTGGTTCACTTAAGAGCTAATCATTAGAGCTGCATTGAATCAAGACTTGGATCCAAAGTGCATAATGCTTGATATATCAAAATGAAATTAATCATCATAAATATGAGTAACTTATAATGACATTATATTTCAATTGCACTGAGCCAGTTCAAATGTGAATATTTATAACTAAGGATAATGATAAAGACTATCAAGACTAGATTTACAACTATTTACATTTAAATAAAAATAAATAAAGACAAAGAAAAATAACACATAAATGAACCTAACTTAAAATCAAGATATGATCAATCAAGACTTAAGTAGGAATAAGAATGTATAAAATCAAAGCAAGAAAAATTGAATAAACAACATGAAATCAAAATATGAATAATCAAGATTCATGCATATTATTGAATTGTACTTGGAAAATAAGACAAAAGAACAAGACAAAATAGGAACACAAAAGACAAATAAGAAGTAAAAATAAACAACAAAGAACAAAGAGGAATAAACAAGAAAGTATAACAAAATACCAATAAAAATCAAATAAACACACACAAACAAAAGTTAATCACAATGTTAGTGCAAGCAGAAAATAATAAGAATGAAGGACACAAAGTTTCCCCCAGATGATAGGGAAACAACATATAATAAAATGAGGGAAAAATAAGAAAAGAAAGGGGTGGTCGAGCTGAATTTAGATGCACAAGACAAGCAGACACTGCATACATAGTTCCATGGACGCGGGGTCTAACATGAATTTTAGGCCAAATGTGGTTTTTCTAGGATATAGGATAGAAGAAAAGTGATGATAACAAAACATGATTAATGTTGTATAAGAAATAGGGGAATGAGCTCACAAAATGGTAAGAGCGGTCCAATGATTGCTTGTAAAATGATAAGAGCGTGGGATGATCAGAATAAACAAAAGTGTAAGACAATGTTTTTGTTCTTTTTTTGATCATTTTGTAATGTTTTTGTGTTTCTATAATAATCAATAGAAATAAAATATTAACAAAAGGTACAGGGAACTACCTAGCTGAGGAGATGCACGTCCATAGGTATTAGTTTAAATAATAACTAAACTGGTTGCAATGGTCAGTGTGGATATAAGCAATGACATAGGGAGCTAACTAATCAAGGAGATGCTCATCCAAGAATAAAATCTCCAATAACAAATAAAGTTAGATGTAATGATACATGCTTGAAAATCAATGAGAGTGACATCTTGATAAGGTGATAATGCCTACCAAACAATAACAAAATAATAATAGAACAATATGCAACATGAGATAACTCTGAAGAACCATCCAATAGGCAAAAGTCCTAAGTTGAAGATGTATCCATGCTCACTTATCTGTAAAAGAAGCCAAAAAATACTATCCACATTTAACTGCTTTGTAGAACTAGCATTAAGAGTGCTCATAATGCCTATGAGTCATAATTAGGATCATAATTGGTTAAGGGATAAAAGATGTTCAGGTTACAATGACCTAGGGTATGAAAAGAATATGATTCTCAAGAGAACGGTCTAGAATGAATATAGTCCAGAAGAGGATAGCCCATGGTGGTATAAAATTATAGAATATAAATGATTTAAAGTACCAATGAACCAAAGGTTTAACTATCCAGAATCACAAAATAATATAGTTCTCGTAAGAATGATCTAGGGTAGGTCAAAACATAAAGAATATGGTCCAAGATAAGATGATCCAAAATATAATAATGGTAGGATACAAAACTTCAGCACGTGTTACCCCCAAGTAAGGGGTCTTGTAGACAAAGATTCAAAGTTGTCAAGCATATAACCACTTGAGATGCACAATGTTCATGGGATCTAGAAGTTCTTCACCACCTAGAGTAGCCAACTGATATGCCCTTAATTCATAGTTTATCATGATAACATAGGGTCCAAGCCAATTGGGTTGAAACTTATCCTTTTTCTTGTGTTCAAAATTTGTGTTCTTTTGGTTCTCTTTTAAGACCAAATCACCAATCTCAAACTCCTGAGGGAGGATGCACTTGTTGTAGCTTCTCTACAATCTATTTTGATAGGCTTGCAATTTTTCTAGGGTAGCCAACCACTTGTTATCAAGTTGTTCTAGTTCTTGTAGCCTTGAGACTCTATAACTTTTATCATCTTTAATATTCTCCAAAGAAACTTGCAATAAAGTTAGCTTAATCTCAATCAAGATAATAGTTTTTTTTCCATAAACAAGGGAGTATGAAGTGGTTCTTGTGGGGGTTCAATGACTGGTGTGATAAGCTCAAAGGGCAAGAAATTTTTTCAAGTGCCAATTACGGCCAACATCATTGACAATATTCTTTAATATGGCTATAATGGTTTTGTTTGATGCCTCAACTTGTCCATTGGCTTATGGGTTATATGATGTGGATTTTTTTTTCTTGATTTTGAATTTTGCACAAAGTTATTTAACATCTCTATTTACAAATGATATGCCATTATCAGATAAAATGTGTGTCAGGATGCCATATTCATAAATGATATGGAATGTATAAACTTGGTAATCTACCTACTGGTGACATTAGTGAGAGGAATGGCCTCAATCCACTTATTAAAATACTAGGCATCAGTTAAAATATGTTTATGGCCATTTGAAGATGTGGGGCTTATTTTCTCAATGAGATTGAGGCCCCATGTAGAAAACTACCATGGTGTAGTGATCGGCTATAGTGGTAAGGAAGGTGCATGTATCAAATTTACATGTTGTTGACAAGGAACAAACTTCCTTACATAATTACAAGCATAAGTATCCATTTTTGGCCAATAATAACCTATTTTGAGGAGCTTTTTAGCTAAGACTACACCATTGGTGCGGGCCCTACACATTCCTTCATCAACCTCCTTAAGTGCTAACTTGGATTCTCATAAAGATATGTAATGATTCCATAATAGCCTTATAAAGCATGTTTCCAAGGAGGGTATAATGGGATATGCAATTAAGGAATATTTTTTGATGATTGTTAGAAAGGTCAGGTGGAAAATGTGATCATGAAAATAATTATAAAAGTCTTGATACCAAGGCAATTCAGGCGGGGGGTTTGGGACTAACAATGGTGCATACCCTTTTTGAATCTAAAAAAATATGAGCAGTTTGTAGAAGATTTTTAGTAAGAAACTGATACTCTTTAACACTACTTTCAATCTATATCATGGACCCAATTATCACCATTGCATCGACAGATCTATTGTTGGCCCTTGGTACTTGTTAAAATTATAGAAATTTAAAATGAACTTTAAGATTATCCACAATGTGCTTATAAGGTAAAAGCTTATTGTCTCTATTTTGATATTGATTAGTGGTTTGATTTATAATCAATTTGGAATTACCATAGACTATTAAATGATGAATATCCCATTTTACTACAAGATGAAGGCCTGTAATAAGTGCCTCATACTCGGCCATGTTGTTGGTATAATGAAAATTGATGTGAAACACTTTGGGAATCAAATCTCCTTATGGTTTAATTAGCAAAATGCTAGCTCTAAATCCTCTTGAAGTGAAGGAACCATCAAAATATAGTTTCCATTATTTAGATTCATGCTATATTTCTTTCACTACCATGATAGAGTCATTTGAAAAGTTGAATTTGAGTGGTTGATTATCTATAATAGGGGATTCTATAAATTGATCAACAATAAACTACCCCTTGATAGATTTTTGATTCTGATACTCAACATCAAACTTACTTAGAAGAATGACCCATTTGTCCATGCAACATATGAGAGTTGGTTTGGATAATAAAAATTTGATAGGATCCACCTTAGCAATAATAATGGTTTTGTTGTTCAACATATAATGCCACAACTTTTGGGAAATGAACACCATAGTTAAACACACCTTATCAATAGGCGTATAATTGTGTTCATAAGCCACTAATGTGTAGCTTAAATAATAAAATGCATGTTCTTTACTTGATCATCATGTTGGGCCAAAAGTGCCCCTAGTGCATGCTTAGTCATTGAAATGTAAAGAAGCAATGGCTGTCTAGGTATTGGTGGTCTCAAAAATGGTGAGTTAGCCAAATATGTTATGAGATTCACAAATGCTAATTGACACTCTTTATCCCATTGAAATGTGACCCCTTTCTTCAAGATATGTGTAAATGGGTGGCACTTATCTACCAATTGAGAAATCAACCTACAAATAGATTGAATCTTTCTTTGCAACCTTTGGATTTATTTAAGATTTGAAGGTGGAGGAATTTCAATAATGGCCTTGATCTTAACAGGGTTGATTTCAATCCCTCTTTATGATATAATAAAACCTACCAATTTTTATAAAGTGATGCCAAATACACACTTTTTAGGATTCATGTGGACTTTATATTTATAAAGTCTCTCAAAGATTCTTTGTTGAATGTCAGAATGTCTAACATGTGTTCTTGATTTAGATAGGATGTCATCAACATAGTCCTCAACAATATTATGCATCATGTCATGGAAGATGACAGTCATGGAATGCTAATAAGTGGCCCCAAATTTCTTCAAGCCAAATGACATGACTTTATAATAGAAGGTTCCCCATGGGGTGGTCAACACAATCTTGTGTTGGTCTTCTTGAGCTATCTTGATTTGATTGTATCTATAAAATCTATCCATGAGGGATAACATCTCATACCCAATAGTAGAATCGATAATCATGTTACTGTTGGGCATAGGAAAATCATATTTGGGGCATGCTCTGTTGATGTCTCTAAAATTAGTATAAAGATTTATACCCTGTGGTTTTTCACTGATTGGAACTATATTTGATATCCACTTAGAATAGTCTAGTGGTTTAATGAAGCTTGCTCCTAATAACTTTTACAATTCATATTTTACCAAAAGAGCGCTGCATGGATGCATCTTTCTCAATTTCTATTTTACTGGCTTGACATTTGGATGAACAACAAGTCAAGACATAACCAAGTGAGGGTCTAAGACTGGCATGTTGAAATATGCCCATGTAAAAATATCAATAAAATCCTTCAAAATGGATATAATGTGTTCTCACTCTGATTCAGTAAGGGAAGCTCCAAGGTAAACAATTTTGAGCTCATTATATGTTCCTAGGTTCACTTCAATAGTGTTTTCTACAAGGAGTGTAGAACCATCTTATAAAATAGTAGGTGATGTGTGATCATGATCATCTTATTTTACTATAATTTCTTTCCATTCCTCCCAAAGCTCTAGATAATATGATGAATTTAAATCTACTAGTTTAGGTAATGGTCAACTGGTAAATTTCTCAATAAAGTGAAGAGCTAGATGCTTAAAGACTTGTTGTTGTTCTGATGTGATACTAGTATTGGATATATAATTAGGATATGATGGACCTTGGGCATCCTTTGGGGATGAGCAAACTTTCTCATCCAAGAGCGCCTGAAATAGGTTCTCACTCAAGGGATTGTATTTTTCTTTACTTTTTCCCTGATCAACAAGTGCCTTAAAGAGGTTTTCACCCAAAGACCTAAATGTTTTATCTTGTTCATGACCAAGAAAGTTTTCCTCCTCTCCAAAGTATCTATAAATATCTAGAGAAAAATCAAATCCTTGCTTATGATCTCCAATTGGAAATCCATCTTTGAGGCTCATATACTCTATAATAGATTCTTCATTATAGAATTCATCAAGGCATATGACCAAATTTTATTGGTCCCAATGACTGATTTTGGGATGGCAAAGGTAAAGGGAAACATGGGGTGTTAATGTCATAATGACATTTGAATCAAATAGGTCCATGTCAACAAGCTCATTGAAAAGGCTATAATGGGATGCTATGTCACTACCAAGATTCTCATCACTAGTCGATTAAGAAGTATCACTATCAAAAGTCATGAGGTCACCCCTAGACAATATAAACCCAAGACCATGATTCAAATTTGCTATACCAATTGATAAAGGTTCCAGGATTCCTTATGCTTATGGGCCAATGCCTTTTCCTATATAATCAAAATTATCCATGATTTGATTAGGGATAAGATATTTTGGATTTTAAAAACAATAAACAATGCTATCATAATATAACCAGTCTCCTTTAGTGAAAGCCTCTTGATTCTATTTTGGTGAGGTAATAGGTACAAATACCATATGTGGTTTCTTTGTTTTTTTATTTTGTTACCAAATCATGTTGGGTCTATTACGGATTTTGGAAGGTTTGGGCTTACCAAATGTTTTGGGAGACTTAGGAAACTTATCAACATGGAAGGCATCCTTAAGACGGTATGTGGAAATGCCCACATCTTCTATAACAACCTATTTTATAAAAAATGTGGGAAATGGATTAGCCGAAGTGGAGGCAAGGTCCCTAGGGTTGATATAATTTGATGTTAGTGGATGTGAAATTGTTTCCTTATTCTTATTTACAATAAATTCAAAACCTGGATAATAGTTATAATTATGAAACTCAACTTCTAGATGTTTACAATATTGATAAGGCTGTAGATCAAAAGGAATAGGAACCTCAATCCCATCATGGGGAAACTTAAGGCACTAATGCAAAGTTGATGGAATGGCCTATACTTTATGGATCCAAAGATGACCAAGAAGTATGTTATAATGTAACTCAATATCCACTACATGTAATAAAGTGTGATGGGACAAAGACCCAATAATGATTGGCAAACAAATAGTACCAACAGATTCCCATTCAACATTGTTATAAACCTTTATGGTGATAATCTCTAGTTGAAAGTCCATTGTAGTGTAGCCCAATGTCTACACCAACTTAAGAGATAATATTTTTAGTCCTGAACCATTATTTAAGAACCCACTTGATTTTATGGTTTTCAATGATGACCTCGATATACAAGAGGTTATTATGGCTAGGACCAAGTGTGGACATGTCTTTTTTTATATATCAAATGTGAGCTATAAAAATAAATAAAAATGCCCTACTAGTGTTTAAAACTATTCAAGATTAATATCTTGGGGAAAAATAGATTATTACAAAAGGTCGTTCAAAATAGTTTTATAGACTTTAGACATACGTAAGAGATCTAAAATAGAAATCTATTTAGGGGTTTTACTCAATTAGTCTGATAGACTATAAGGCTTTTTAATGATAGGATGACATAGTTTGGCTTGGCTAGCAAAGTGTTCAAATTTGGATCTAAAGGCACAATGTTCACATTGGGTTAAGTGTTGGAAGAATAGGGCAAAGGGCCCTTAAGGGTAACTCGTGATCATCTAGTTATGACTGCACAACCTAGAGGTGGCAAGGAACCATTATAATTACAAGATGAAGGCAAAGGGCCTTGGAGGGAGACTCACATACATCTAGTTGTCATTACATAACCTAGAGGTGGCAAGGAGCCATTACAATTAGAAGACAAAGGTAAAGGGCCTTAAAGGGTGACTCATAGGCATCTAGTTGTATTTGAGTAATTTTGAGTCAATGAGGAGTCATTATAATTAGAAGAAGGACAAGGACTATAAATAGTAACCCATATAAATAGAGGTGTAATATAATTGTGTGAACTCAACATGGCATTACTTGAGGGAGAGGGCATTGATCCCATAACAATAGGTCTAATACTTTGAGGAGTACGGGATGGTTCTCAGAATTTAACACTGATAGTGGTAATGTGGTTGGTAAAAAGGTGCCCCATGATATTTTTATAGTCGAAAGGCATTTTGTTTTAATTTAGGTTGTTAGCATGGATATTATGATCCTGATTATGATCATGTTGATTATGATTTTGATCTTGATTCTAATTTTTCCACTAATTCCATCCTTAGTTCTGATTATTCCTTGGTGGTTATTGATTATGTCAAGGAAATGGATCTTTGTAGATTCCTATATCCTGATTAGTGTCCTATGTAGCCAGTTTGATCTCAACTTTGCCATTCTTGATCAAATATTCAATAAGGTGTCACAATTGAACACAATGATAAGCACCATGATAAAAAAACATGATGGAAGTTGAAAAATTCATTTGTTTGATACCAATCTATTTTTAGTTGATCTTTAAGAATTGGCCATTTAATCAAAGTAGTTTATATGAAATTTTAGAACACAACCTTCATAAGCTATCCTAGTTTGTTGAAACCTCTAAAATTATTATTGAATACCCTTTGTGGAGGGACTCTTTACAAAGTTTTTGGTGAATTAGGTGGAGCTAATTGCATATTTGGAATTAGTAGATCTTGCACCATTTGTATATGTCTTGATTTAGTTATTCCATTTTTAACCATGTTCTTGTTCTTATTGAACCCCTTGGGTTTATCTATTACAACATTTTGACTAGGAGATTGGGTCTGATTTAATGTTTGACCTTGTGAATAAATCTTGATGAGGGCTTTAGTTATACGTGCCTTTTCAATCTGCACACCCTTGTCTATAAATTCTTTAAATGTGTTTGTACGAGCAAACCATAGATTATGTACCACATTAAGGTGTAAATTTTGTGAAAAAATTTCAACCAACTATTTTTCTAGCAAATTATGTTGAAAGCATCCAACTAATGCTCTCCACTATTATATATATGCTATAAATATTTCTCCATCCCATTGTTGGCTTTACACAATTCAACAACAATCAATTCATGCTCAATATTGTACAAGAAATGGTTGATGAACTTTTTAGATAGTTTGTTCCAATTCACAATCAATCCCTTAGGCAACTTAAGAAGTCAGTCTAAAGCTTGTCGCACTATACTTCATGGAAACAAACAAAGTAAATAAATGCTACTATAGCTACATTTTGGTATAACACAAAAAATGCCTGAATGTGTTCATGAGGGTCACCCTTTCCTTTGTATTTGTCAAATTTAGGTGTCTAAAAATGAGATAGAAAGTGGATTTGAAGAATGATCAAATTGAACAAATATGGACATATCTTATCAAATTTATACTTTTTGATTCTATTGCTTGTCTCGAATCATGACATAATCTCTTTCATGGAATTCCACTCTTACATGTTTGGTGCCTTGGAGGGTGGAATATAATTTTGTTGGGGAGGTATGTGCCCTTGTTGTGTGGACTTATTAGGGATATACACCTTTCGATCCACAACTTTGTTTTGATTCGCTCTTTGAGTTGAGTAAGCGAGGTATTGATTCTTGGGTGGATAAACATTCCTTGAAGTTGGCCGTCTTGAATTATAAGTGTTCTATTGATCTTGGGGAGAACATGGTATATTCACCAAAGTACAAATTGGTTGGGAAGAACTAGACAAATTATTTTGAACAATCTCCTCAATACACACTGAATGTTTTGGTCCTTGATTTTGTTAAGAAACAAGAGGTTCTTGATGATTGAAAAAAGTATGTTCCATGTCTAGCGAAGCATTTTTTAAAAACTCTTATGATTTAGGATGTTCAATTGAGACATCTTGATCCATCATAGGTGTTTTCTCAACTCAAGTGTGTTGCATTTGTTTAACCATGTTCCCTTATTACTTGGAAGTGTCATTATGTATTGAAGTTGAAACTAAAGAGTTTGTCAAGTCCATAATAAGTTGATCTGGATATCATTGACTTATCTTCTTTATCTTGGTCACAAGATCTTGACCATTATGTGTTGATTCTATAAGTACTTCCTTGCCTTTGATAGAAGACACAATGTTTATTTTAACAATATGCGTAAGGGATTGTTCTCATTTTTGTTCTTCTACTCTAATCAAGGTATGCAATTATTCCATAAGAAAGTTTGATGTCAATTTAGCACCAAATTCAATCAACCTTAGGAGTGTTTCATCTTTGTCATCTAGGGGTTGATGTTTAAAGTAATCTTCCTCAAATCCTACATTCATGGGATTGTCTTCAAATACCATGGAATTGTTTTGTCCATCATAAAAGTGCTATTCCTCATAGGTAGGGCCATAAGAGACCCCACTACAAGTGTGCCTTTGCATAATGTTTAAAAGGTTGTTCTTTACATTTTTTAAGATTTGGAATGTGTTTTACAAGCATTAAAAAGGTGTGCTTTGATTTTATCCAAACAATTGACAAGGTAAAAAGAGACTATAATAAAGAAGAAGGTGACATAGTACCACACAATTAGAATAAATGGTTCATGAAATTACTCAACTTTGGTGGGTTGAAATCATTAAATTGGAAGAGGGTATGATAAATTTAAAACCTAAAGTGTAAACTAGTACACCAAATGTAGGTTTAAAGATACATCAATACTATAAAAGATAGTTCAAATTTGATGAGTTTCTAATAGAAAATTAGAGGAAAGTCTTTCAGATTAAGAAAGAAACAATGCAAACTAAGAAACTCAAGATTTGAAAACATGCAAGAATTCTTATGTATAAAACTAACACCAAATAGGCAGCATAATGCTGCCACATGGTAATAGGAGGTAGAATAAATTGTTTTATAGAACTTATAGTGTTAGCGACATGCTAGATAACCTAAGTTAACAATGACCAAATGATGATGAGTCTATAAATGACCTTCAACCCAAATGGGACATCATACCCAAGTTAACTCAAATCAAGTGCAAATGGCAAACCAATTAACATGTTGACCTAGAACTTAGAAAGGTGAGATTCTAAATTTGAATTAAAATTGAAGAACTTAAAGATTTTTTGAAAATAGTTTAGACTCAAATGGATAAAATAACAATGTTTTTTAGATAAGACAAACACAATGTTTAAAATGAGGATTTGAACAAAGCAAAAGATGATTTTGATGTGGTCAGCATAACACCTCCTTGTTCAAGAAATGGTCAATAACAAATGTGTTTGGTTGACATTTTGGTTAATGAAGCAAGTTTTAGACTCAAATCAAGACCAAACAAGTAAAGGAAAAGACAAAATATAACTAGGTATAATGTCCTAAGACCTAAACTAATAAGGTTGAATCATATTGCTGAAATCCATCTCTATACATGCTCTTGGGAGGATTTTAAGTGTTAATCCAAAAATAAAAGCACATGAAGTAGTAGGGTTTTTACACCCCCTTCTCCCAATATATTTTACAATGATATAGATCTTTGGGCTACTTTCCCTACATCAACAATATGTCCATGACAAGTGGGGTTGTTCTAAAACTTTAATTTTTGACTTCTAGATGATCCCAAGTGTGATTAACACTAGAGATGCCTCATTTCAATTGAGTTCATATCAATTAACTTACTATATAAGGGTCTATTCATTTACATAGTGATTCCATATGTGTACTATTTATTGGAATCCCTTGGTTAAATAGACCTGACTCAAGTCTTCATTATGATTAGAGAGGTTAGCAACTCAACCCCCTAGATATTGTTGTATACATGCCTTGATTTATATACTCCTCCATAGAGCGAGGTTGAAATAATGTTAGGAGATGAAACCCCAGGTCAAATCTTCCCTAAAGAACTCATGAAGAAGCCATGAAATCCCCTTCACAATCCAAGTTGAA
Organism: Torreya grandis; assembly: GCA_037957365.1. Lineage (NCBI taxonomy): Eukaryota > Viridiplantae > Streptophyta > Pinopsida > Cupressales > Taxaceae > Torreya > Torreya grandis. The sequence continues at coordinate 2,391,234 of JARHVA010001132.1, forward strand.
TAAAATAGATGATCTAAGTGAAAAGATTTTAAAGTTTGTTTCTAGATCACCCAAACCATACAGGTTTTGGGGAGAGCCTTGATAACATTATTTTCATGCCTTGGACAAAGGTAAGATTGCAAGGAATAATTGATTTTGGTCACCTGATTTCCCTAAATGGGATGGGGGGAGAGCATACACGCATCTTTCATTTGCAAAAAACAACAAGTATATAATGATCTAACATAAAACAACACACTTTTAAAAACTTGCAATTTCAATTGAGTGTAAATTTTATGCATCAAAAGTGAAGTATTTTGGGATTTTTTTTTGCCGCTTAGCCTTAGTTGCAAACTTTGAAAAAATTTCACAAAAAAACATAATCACAAAAGCATCTAGATTCATTTTAAACACCAAATGGGAAGTTCAAGACTTAATCAAGCTTAAATTTGATACTTTATTGAGCATGTGACCTACAAATGTTAGAGGGTTTCCTTATGTTTTGAAGTATAATTATTAATGAAACAAGCAAGATTTGAAAATTTAATCTTGGGTTTTCTATTTTTATTATACATAGACTAACATCGGTCAACAATGATCGATGCTAGTTACAACAAGACTGATGTCGATCGTAAAAAAATCGATGCCCATAAAAAAAAAACTGATACCAGTTACTTGTGAACCCTTAGGCAAAAAAATGTTTTGAAAAAAAACTTTTGTTAGCCCAAGTTTAGTATAAAATCTATAGCAAAGCTATGGATCATGTAATATAATGTTCAAATAGAGACATAAAAACCAAAACATCAACTTGAAACTTTCAAGAAAGCTTAAAAATATAATATTTTTGTCATGTTTTTTCTACAATAGAACTAATGTTGGTTAGATAGGATCGATGTCGTGTTTTTTCTACAAAAGCACACAAATATGGGAAAAATGATGCTAAAATTTGATTTTTATGGATTTTTAAGGACTTTTTAGGAAATTTAAGATTTCCAAGTTGGTTTCCTTGCTTGAATGGTATGCATGGTCACAAAAATCATTTTGAGATGTAGATATGGATCCCAAAGATATTTAGATCAAGCATTTGTTAAGAAAACTAAAAAAAAAGCATAAGAACATAACTAGCTAAGCCAACTTCTTTGATGGGGTTTGTAAATGATAATTAAGAGCTATTGAAAGAAAACGCATACATAATACCTTTCCAAGAGCATCCCACCATCCAAATGCGACTCAAAACATTATTTCCCTTTGATTTGGTGCTCAAGTCTTCATCAATTATGCAAGGCAAAGCTCTTCCATCATCTCAAGTGCACCAATGAAACTAGGTTCATGATATGAAATGAAATGTATGCCTATCAATGAAGCTATCCTATTACAGATTAAAAATAATAAAACTACACAAAGAAATGTTGTGGAGAGAATTATGCATAATAAGTTTACACAAATGAAGCTTAGAAATGGTGGTCTTGGCCCTTCTGTTTATAGATTTTTTAATTTGATCAAAATCAACCATGATTGTCCATCTTGAGATCAAGATGTGTGGCCATGAATTAATTTGATATTGGAGACTTAATCCATGAATACCATCATAAATATTTAAAAGGAAGGGGCATTAAAGAGGTATGGCAAGCCTTAAACCTGATATTTGTTGCATTTATGGCTTATGGATGCCACCCCACAAATGTTGTCACTTGATGATGCAAATATTAGAAATCAATTTCCATTTAAAAGATATTAAATAACTTCCATGGTTTTTCCACTTAAGCTCTTAATTTGGATTAATTTTCCTAAGTGAGAGTAATCAATTTTTATGCAATTCTTTGGAAATTGGTCGCACACAATTAACCAGACTGGTCAGAATGTCATATTATTAGGTCATAATTTGATTGGAGTGGAATTAGAGGATGATGTTATTTGTGTACGAACCAATACCCCATTCAAGACATTATTGACATAAAATAGCATATGCACATGTCGTGTGCTTCTGAAGTTAGAAGAAAAGAGTGATCCAGAGAACTAAAATGCATTTTCATCATTTTCACTTGAAACGATTTGAAAAAAGTTTATAATAAAATAAAATACATTGTCCTATTTAGGGATACATTAGATTAAATCAACACTTATATATGAAAAACTCAAACCATTTAGCGTGTTTAAGTGATTTTGGCCTAAATTATGTATTTTCACAAATTTCAAGTAAGATTGACAATTTCAACATAAATAGTGTTGGGAATTAGATGTATATAATGGGCACATGTCCAAAGCATACCAATATAGAATTGACATATATACAAAGAAAAATGGCATATTCAAATGCCCTAGAATAGAATAAGCAGAGGAAACATAATCAAATATAAACTAGGAAAGCTAGAAATGAAAGCACATATAACTGTGTAGTACAAATCTATGTAAATGTTTAGATATACATATAATAAGTCTAACTAGTGATAGTAAAAAAAAAATCTAAGCAATGATTATAAATGATCAATATCAAGATATATTAATGCATAAACTTAAATGTATAGTATGTAAGGATAAAACATGGTAGTAGTAATTGTGTAAGAGATGCCCCTGAGTGGGTGGATGTATTGAATGAATAAACTTGGATCGATGTATCTGCCTTTAATGGGTAGATGATATCAAGTTTGGATAAATGTAGTGGAATATAGTCTTAAATGTAATCTTCAAGCACTCAAAAAGAATAATTGAAGCATATATGTATAATAAAATTGACTATACTAAGATAGCTAGCATATGTAATATCTAACAAGAAGAAGAAATGTAAACATAACAATGCATATAGTCTATAAATTTTGTGTTTCTGAGTAATATTTGAATGTTTTTGTATTTTGATGTGTTATATTGATTTTTTATTTATGGATATCTACTATCTACAAGTAAATGAAAATAAACTATGTAGAAGGAGCGAGCGAGAGAGAAGGAAGTATGTACAAGAGTAAGATTCATACTAACCAATGAGTCTCATGGAAGACTCACTATCACCATGACCTATGTTAAATAAGGTAGCTATGATTGCTTGTGTGGTATAAAAGGGTGAAAAGAGTAATTTGTGTCTAAATCTGCCTATGTAGTGATGCTATAAAGTTGTGGTACTAACTTGTGTTGCCCTATGAATTATAGGGGTATTAAGAACCCATCTAGTAGAAGAAGCTGTAGGTGACTTGTGCTAAGAACCCATAAAACCAAATATAACTAATCTCAACATGAACTAATTAAAGGAAGGTCCTCTAGAATTTGTAACATATCTCTGACATAGGGGTCTCTCTAGTATTGGTCTCCATGGGAGAGTATGTGTATGTGTCAACACTGTAGGAGTAGACCTGGCCTGCATTGATAGATTTGCTGAACACTATGAGGCATGCATAAGAGATGTACTCTATATTATAACTAGTAATCATGTAATATTTGGTAATGGTGCAAAAACTATAATTGGTGGTTGTGCTAGAACTGTAGCTGGTAGTTGTGCTAGAAGTGCTTGTGGGATGGGTAAAAGATACTCATGTGGGACACCCTCAACTTTAACCACTTGATTGGAATGTATATACTCCAATCATAAGTGTAATATAGATGGGATGGTTTGGAGTTGATGTAACCATGTCCTACTTAATAATATATCAAATACAACTATATTAGGAACTACTAAGAACTGAATGGATATGTGTGCTAGTCCAACTTGTAGTGGAAGCATAATATCCTCAATGAATCTCTGAATGTGGCCACTAAAACCACTAATGACTATATCTATGGGGAATATATCTTACTCTATATAACCCAAGTGATATTAGAGTGTCATAATACACATGCTTATGCTCAACCCATTGTCAACCATAACACTCTAAATAAGATGGTGGTCAATATATGCTCATATGAAGAACGCATGTAAATATGTGTCATCATCCATAATCTCCTACTCTAAAAATGTGATAAGTGGTCTAAATGGCACTGTAGTATGATACATGCCAATAATTTTATGAAATAGATGCATCTTCTCTATAAATATGTGATAAAAATCTGGTGGTGGGTGTGCCTGGTATGTATAGTGAACACATGATGTACCCCCTGTATTATTCATTGTATGCTTTGGGAAAGGATATGAAAATATATTTAGTTCCTTAGCCTCTGTTTTATATGGTTTCGATGCCTCTATGGGTGTTCCCACATCAATAATATTAGCCTCAATTAGATCTTATATCTTGTGCTTTAGGCTAGTGCATCTATTTATCGTGTGGCTTGGTGCCCTATGATACTCATAGAATGCATTGGAATCATAGTTATTTGGAAGAGGATGTGTCATATCAACCTATTTAATGGGAAGGATAGATATGACATTACATTCCAAGAGTCATTTTAGAACCCATGTTTGTGACTTTAGAAGATTAATGAAGACTCTATATCGGGGATCAGATAAAACCAATTTGGGAGATGGCTTAAAAGCTATGTTGACTATGACCTTTTGATCACTTTTTTTCTTTGTGGCCCTTAAATTGTATGGATTTTTTTCTAAACACTTAATATTTGATTTTGATCTATTTGTGTACTTGATCTTTCCCATTGATATGAGCTTATCCTCTCTTTTCTTTACTGTGTGGCAGAAATTGATAAATGTAGGAAACTTCTTAAACAAGATAGCTTCATGCAATGTTGGTAAGAGACTTTGTTTAAATATGTCCTAAAGCTCTCTATCTGCCATGGGACTAGTCAACTTGGATACTATTGTCTTATATCATAATACTTAATCTCTGATAGTCTCATTCAACTTTTGCTTTAACTATGCCACTTATGCATATGATATCTTATCATTGATTTTGATAGAGAAGTGTGCTAGAAACATGCCAAATAAAGGATTTAATACCATGATAGATTGATTTGGTAAATTATATAACCATTATAGGGCATAATCCTTGAGACTACATGGAAATAACTTCATAAGAAGCCAATTAATAGACACATAGTCCAATCATGTTGCATGCAAATCTCTAAGATGATGCTCTAGGTCGCCCTTACCATCATATAATGTAAGCATGGGTGCCAAAAAATTGGATGGCAAGGGAGTTACCATTATGTGATATGCCAAATGTGTATGTAAGAGAATGTTAGAATCCAAGTCATGTGATGGCCTAATGGTTCCCTTTTCAAGATGTAACATCTAAGACTGTAGAGTATGAATCTCATGCATAATGGGTTATACATCTATAGTGGAGGAAATAGCCAAAAAAGGTGTAGCTATCACTAATGGTTGTTGAATTACAATCTTATTTTGTGCTAGCTAAGTTGGTTGAGATAGACCCACTAGAGGTGTAACAACATTATTAACTAGGGGAGTTGAAGTTTGACCATTGTTTGTTTTATTATATATTTCCAATATGGATTGCAAGATCTATGCATGATCAGGTGGATGTTCCCAACTTCTATCTTTTAAGCCTTGTAATACCTCTTATTTTTTCATAATTATGTCATTATTCTTAAGTGGAGGGACAATGTCTTGATTCTTAATGTGTACCTCATCTTGCTCTTGGTTATATTGTTCATATTTGGATGCATTATCATTGAAATCCACATAATCAGGGTGTGAAGGATGCATAATTAGAGTTATGATAGGTTCCTTGTCCATATTATTGTCTTGGATAACAAGAATCTGAATATACTCTGACTATAATAGGAATATGAATATGCTCTATAAGATTACCACCTAGTCTAACACTTCTTCTTAATGGAAGAGAGAAAGCTTTTTTATATGGCATATAGTAAACAAATTGGAATAGAGATACTCAAATAGAGTATATAAATTCTAAAAAATTGATAAAAGCTAATGAAAATAGAAAAAAAGGATACAAACCCTAAGAGCATCTAGGGTTAAGGTTTTTTGAATTTAGGGTTTATTTTCAATAATTTAAATTATATGTAAAATTGAAACTCTAATATGTAATTAATTTTATTAGCTAGGTTATCTAAAATAATCTAAAAATTAGAAGTATATAGTCCTACTTTATTGAACAAACAATTATATTAATACAAAATAGGGTTTGAAGTAATATTCAAAGTAAGTCAGGTTCACCAAATGATTTAACCTTTTAGGGTTTTACAAATGTAAATCCTAAGTTAGATTAAAGGGCTAAGTTGTCTAAATCAATTTAATAATGTGAAATAATTAACCATTATTTTGTTATATATTTTGACTTGATTTGAATTTCTAAAAATAGTAATAAATATGCATAAATAGATACTTATCTAGAAAATGACTATAATGAAATATATGGGTTTAGAAAATTAGGTTTTGGATAGGTTTAAGTGTCATCAATAGGTCCCAAGATTTGATTCATCACTTAAAAACAATGCCCCACCTAGACAGTAGTGCCCCACCTAAATAGTAGTACTATGTTGCTTTAGTGTTTTTAAATGGTGCTAGTGTCCCCTTTACAGGACAATTCCAATTTTTTAGGAGCACCCATGATTGTGTTTCTAGGTTCTATTCTTACATGCATGAAATTTGAAACTCCATATTATGCTTATAAAATCTGATTTAGTGTGCAAACCCTAATCCTCCTTACAAGTATGACATTAGTTGAAAATGTGTGTTTGTTATTAGGATAGGTTGGACATACTTAACACCTTGATATGAAGAGAGTTGCTTAAATACCAATACTCTAAGGATGGATCAAGATCAATGTAATTCTCCCACCTAGTGTTTGGTGCAAGTACAAGTGATTGCTATAATGAGAGTGGTATTAAATGCCTTGAGTGTTCTTAATATTGATAATATTTAAAATTTTGGCCTATGGCTATTATAGATGGTAGTATGCAGAAGTAGGGTAGAATAGGGATCAAATACCTTAATTTTGCTCAACTTGTTTTTTATTTAGATAGCCTTTTGCATCTATTTTCCATCTAGTCAATAAAGGTCAAATAGTCTTATATTTATAGAGATCCATAGCTTATGTAGTCAACAAAATGTACTTAGGCTAACCTTAAGAAGGGTAGACATTTGAAAATATATCCATTCAGGAGAATCAGGGTAAGGGACACTAGTACCAAGTTGGGGGACACTAGTGCCATGTGGCTTTAGTGTCCTTAATATGGATCTAGTGTCTAACTGGCAGACTACTGGGCACATTGGGTTAGGATATGGGAATGTTGTCTTGGGACTAGGTTTGATTTAATTGTAGATGTTTTTGGTCTGTATAATGGCTAAAAAAGTGTGATAAAGTCTCTAAGATAGGTCTAGGGCTAAGATAGGATTGGGCTATCTCAAGCAACACTCTTAGCATCCAAATACCACTTTTATGTGATTACAATTGCATATTTCAATTCAAATATGTTTCCTAAGCTTTACCCAACTACAACATGTTTTTTACCTCAACAAACCTAATACCTATTTTATTGCTGAGAAGATGGTCATTTAATCTAGGACTTCCCTAAATTCAATCTCAAGTACTAAAGAATATATGATCTTTATACCATTACTAATGCCATACACCCCTTAGTTAAGCTAAAAACACCATCTCCACCCTTGGATAACCCTAGTTCCCCTGATCCCATCCATAACCCATAAAATAATGACATTTAACTTCTCTCTATTAACCCAGCTCATGAATTTATTCTAGAAACTCAAGACTTTATTCCAAAAACTCAAGTCAAAGATTTCACCTTCCTGATAACTGAAAGGTTATTTGAAAAAGAACTAAATCTCCTCAGAAAGTAGAGTCCCCACATAGGACTTGTTATCACTTAGATTTTGCACCCATCTTTGTGTGGTAGTGCATTGTATAGTATGAGTTACAAATTATGGGAAATCTAATGATACAATGGGATCTCCTCCAACTGTGGGACTTTAGAGAATTGATGTGTATCTTTGGAGAAGGCTGGATTCCTTTCACTAAGTTTGATGTAATTGATATATTACTAGTTCATGTTAAAATAATATTTTTTAGTGATCTTTATCCTAACTAGGGTTTGACTTGTGAGGCAAAGAGTTTTAGAATGAATTTGTAAAACTAGAAAATGGTGATTGCACCAAATAAGTATAGTGGAAATTAATGCTTGCTTTATATGAACACAGTAAAATAATAAGTATACTAAAGTATGTTGGAGCATAAACTTATACAAATATGAAACCAAAGGTAATATTGGGCACTTATCATATAAGGAATAAGATTCTTTATTTTTATCAAACAAATTTTCAAAAGGGCACAAATAATACCACATATGAATTTATGTGATTGAAACAAGAATCAAAGCATTCACAAACTTGACAAATATCCGTGCACATATAAAGATAACACAAACAAGGAAGGCAAAAATTCAATCTATTATCATTCTCCATGTTACATAATGTAGATGAATTGTTCAAAATATAGAATAATTTCTCCAATGACAAAAAGATTAGATGGGCTACACTATGGTACACATATTTATAGAAAAATACTCTCTTGAAAGAAAGGGAGTTATCAAAACCCTATGCCTAGTTAAAGAACAAGAAAATCCAAAAAAATTCATGCAAATAACATGATCTTCAGTCTGGAATGGCATCCTTAGTGAAGTAGATGACTAAAATAAAAAAACATGCAATTGCTGGGCACGTCAACAAGTACTAGAGGCATGGAGAAAATCATTGAATATTCATGTAAATGTCTTCTTTGTCTTCAAGTCAACTACTATTATCTTTTCCAAGGAATGAGGTGCTAAAATGAGCTATCACTTAGAAAAATTGAATACTTTTAGGTATTTTAGGTTATAACTTGCAAAACCTAATTTGTATTTTTTAGTTGAGACTTTTATAACTTTTTAAGTCATCCAACTTGAAGAAACTAGAAATGCAAATTACAACATGAGATTATGCAACTCAAACTTTATCAAAAAATAAAAGTCCAATTTACAAGTTTCACTTTTGCAACTTACAACTTGTCAAAAATATACTTGAAAATTACAAGGGGCTCTTTCTCCAAAAAATCGCAAAAATGATAGTTGCTTTTTGCAACTTGCACTTTTTACAATGTTTCTTAAAATAAAGAAATGTAATTTATAGAATGTATTTTATTGAAAGAATTAATATAAAACCACAACCTTTGAATATTCCTTGTCTTTCTATGCTTGTATTTTCTCAATGCAAGAATCAAAGCTTTTGAAGATCTCTAAGAGGCGATCTTTGTCAGTACTGAGTGAATATAGGTTGCTTATCTCACATTTTGCCATTATTTTAGAGAGTTCTCTATATGAAACCCTATATAATTGAGTGTCTTTCCCCATCTGATCCAATGTATTATGATACCTAATCAATTGGTGGATGGAACTCAAGTTTAATGCTGTATCCTATGCTGATTCTCTCTTGACCACTCCTTTGAACTTGTCTTGAACTTCTTTAACTGAAAATATTTGATCTTGATGATTCATTGCTTCACATGACATTCTGCTGAGTAAATCCTCAATGTCATAGATTATATCTATGGCCTTATCACATGTATACTTGGCCTTATTAATACTCTTAGTGACTATTCTGATTCTGAAATGCGCTACCCTATCCAACTCCTCATGTTCTGCATCACTTTTCAATATCTTCTCTACAATAAGGGTATCAGTATCAATTAGGTCAACAACTTAAAATTTTGGAAAGAGTAGGTTAAACCTTTTAATCTCTTCCTCGTATTTGCTTATTTCTCTTTTTAAAGATGTTCAATCATCCTTGGTCTATTACATCTTTATTCTTCATTTACATATATTCAAGACTCTCTAAGATCAAATAAAACACTTGAAATTTTGAAAATTAGTTTTGGTGGGAAAACAAATTTTGAACTCAAATTCAAATTTGCACACATTTAAGACACATTCTAGACCACTTTGAGCATTCCTAAGATGCCCCTACATCATTGAGGGTATAACTCAATTTAGTTTATTAAATTACTTATTTCTATTGCTAGTTTATTTACTCTATTTCTTTTCATGATAAGCTCCTCAGCCTAGTCTTTTGTGGCCCTTCCCATAATACTAATCTCTATCACTACTTCAAGTGTTTCTTTGTTAGGAAAATGAGTAATAGACTAAGTTGGTTGGGCTACTGGTTCTATAAAATTCTTCAAAGCAATTGTCAATTATTTAACTTTACTATTCAATTCATACTTTGTGACCTTGTCACTATCCATATGCTCAAAAAGAGAGATAATACTTGACTGAACATCATGTTTTAGTCTCTCTCTTGTAGGACAACCTAGGTGTACTTTGGATATTTGATAATCCCCCTCCACTAGATCTTATTTTTGTTTGTCTGGTGGGGGGACTACAATTTCCATATATCTCTCCCTTGTTGAATCATATGATATCTTAGATATGGTTCGAGAGCCTACCTTTAACCTTTTGGATGCCTCTAATAGATGAAAGTAGTGTGTTAGGTGACACCTTTTATTTTTGCTTATTCCCTATTGATTGTAAAAGATAGCTTGGAGTGGCATCATATGACCCTAACACTATCATCTGTGAATCTGTAGCTAAAGTTGATGCACTAGTGGTTATTGTGACAAGCATTGTATTTATGACTAATGTTATCACTACTTCCTCAATTGATGTTTTGGAAATATCTTCCCCTTTTGTGGGTTGAGCATCCATAGTTGTATTAATGAGTCCCTCAGTATCTACCTCATATGTGGGGGCTTGGGTTACCAATGGAATATAAGAGATGGATATTTGAATGGGTGAAGTGGAAATGGATGTGCCCCTTGGGGGTGTGGGAGCTGAAAGTGACATAAGTGGAGGGGTAGGAATGTGTAGTTGAAATAGGGGAACTTATGGAACTGTGGAATCTAAGGTAGTGAATGAGTCAATAAAGGTGGTGAGAAAACTTAGAGTTGATGAAATGGGGTATGTGATGGGATATGAAAATAAAGCAGTAGCTATCCTAGTGGTTAGGATGGCTAGTGAGATTGTAGTTAGGATGACTGAATCTATAGCCATGTCCTACTAGGTGGTCTTAATGATTAAAGGAGTGGTGGTGGATGTTGGGGTTGAGATGGAAGGAATTGTGGAATAAGGAAGTGAAATTGGAGTCTGAGTGTTCAATTGTACTGATTGGCCTATTAACAATGCAGTCAATTACATAGGTGAGGTGGTGGAAATAGAGGGGCCAATTGTATGAGGTGATTATGGAGTGTAGATAGGAGGAAATACCATAGTTTAATGAATAATGGAGAAAAAGGGGAAAATATTTATGTGATTTGAGTAATAATTGTGTCTTATATTAAATTTGACTTTGGCTGATCTATTTGCTATGTTGCTACCTCTTAGCTGTTGGAAGGACCTCTTTTATCCTTTTACTTCTAATTCTATTTGTGGGACATAATTAGCCTATGTATCTAATATGCTTGGGATCCACTATTTAAATCCTTTGCTATTGTCAAAACACCCTTCTTTTTCAATTATCTCAATTTGCCATCGATATTCAAGGTTTCCTTGGTAATCTTGACCCCTTTTCTCCTTAGCTAGTTGATTATTTTATTTATTACATGGGTGGTCATATTCATCAATGGGAAGGATTAAGATATGGACCACCTAACTAATGGAAGAGGTTGGGAATAGACCTTTTTATCATAGTAAACCTTATCAACTAAAAATTCATCATTTATTAAGTCCTCAAGGACTGGTGCCATGTTGTAAGTTTTGATTTATTCTAGGGTCATCCTAGAATAATCTCTTAATCTCACTTCCTCTTCATCTTGCATGTTTTCCTAGTAATCTTCATAATAGAGAATGTGGGAATATGTGGTGATCCCCAATATATTGTTAATGTGGCTAGTCACATAATAAAATGGCCTTGCATCGAGAGCTCTTAAGGTTATTTGAGTCATCTCAGCATTTACACATTTGGATTTTGATAGGGAAGGGCATGTATACCTCGCTATGCTGACAGGGAAGTGGATTCTTAACTTATGTTTACTTGAAAATAATTTTTTAGTTTCTAAAAACTACCTCACAAATTCCATTAGAGCCCATCTATCACTTACATACCTTGGAAGGGTGTAAGGACAACCACTGAATCCTCCTACTTTGATGTATGAATATGTTGGGAAGTGAATGAAATATGATCCTTAATTTGTGATGTCAGAAGTTGTGACATCAAAGAATCTTCTCTTTTCTAGCTCCTTGTAAAACATAATTATGATGCAATGTATGAAAACATCATTTACCCTTTTGAAATGTTGTTTGCTATCCTCAAGGGTGAGGCCAGGGTAATAGTTAAAGACCTTGTTGACCTGATTAGGCATGGTGTTCAAACTTGAGAATGCTCTTCCCTTTGATAATATGTAGACCAAGTATGAGGTCATGTGGAACTTGCCTATAGTTTGGACTTCCATCAATCAATTGGGCCTAGTGGATATACTATTTATTTTGGTAGATCACCCAAATGTAATGGTATTTCCAATCTTGATAGTTCTTAGCATCTATATTCCTAGTAACTTTATGCAAGAGTATGATTATGTCACCCACTTCATATTTAAAGTATATTATTTTTAGGGTTTTAGGTAGTCTTATAGATGTGAGTCTAGAGACTTTTATCCATTGTTTATTTAGAACCATTAGACATGTAGTGTTAATATCTTGATAGAACTTAGATGAGTCAGGGGTTATATCAAGATAACTCTAATAATCCAAAATTAGGAACATGGTGTCGATGAAGTTAGGGTCCAACTTTAAAATCTTTTTTCCCTTATCATTCACTAATTGCCTCATATTTGCATTATAGTACATTGCCAATGTGAGCACAAGCTCAGGGCTCTGCACTGATAGTGGGAAGGATGCTACCTGGGGCAATCCATAGTCATAAATGCTTTGAATCCAATCATTCTTAAATTAAACATTTACTCTTGTCTAGAAATCAGCTAGGTCTGTGTGACCTAGATTTGTGTTTGTGATCTCATTTGTGTTGGAGTCCATGTTGAGTGGGACATCAAGTCCCTTAGACTTGAACTTCATTTCCTTTCTAAACATAGGTTCTGGGAAAATAGGTGTGGGAAAACCAATTTTAGAGTTGGTATGTTTTGGACTTGTATTTATAGGTAAAAAGTTTGGTGGGGCTTATACTGTGTATTTATAGCTAAAAAGTCCAATGGTTTTTAGGCTTACAAAATGCACTTACAAATTTCAATGAAAGCTCTAATAGGCTTTAAGATTTTTATTACAGGTAAAATCCCTGATAGGGATTTGGAGTTACTTTTACAATGGGGAATTTTTTTGGGGTCTCAAGGTTGTTTTTGTAGGTCAAATCTTCATGGGGGTTTGGAGTTTTTTTAAAAATGGGGATTTCTACAAGGTCTATATATGTAATTTTGAAGGAATATTCTTATTTTTAATTAATTTTACAAAACCCTAGATTTATTACAAGATAGGTAAAATGATTGGAAAGGCTTTTGACAAGAACTCAAGAATGCAGACAAACTTTTAGGAGAATGCAAACAAGCAAAAAGAAAACCCTAGATTTCTTATGAGATAGGAATCTTTACATGATTTCAAAGGAAAGGTACATTTTGATGGAACCATAAGGAAAATAGAGGAGTATCATGCTTTTCAAAGGATGGAAATGGTAGTCATAGCATTATTTGGATTTAGGAGGCATTTATTTGGCGTGGCTTGGTGAAGGTTACTTGGGTCTTGGCATGCAAAGCTTGATTTCCAATTTGTGATGTAAACTATGATTTCCAAAAAACTTAATTTGTTTAATATAACCCTACAATAAATGATATTTAGGTTGGTTATTGGAAAAAATGATAGGATAAGTATAGTTTCAAAGTCACGGTGTAATTTTGCAAGTTTGCAAAATTGTACTTTGCATTTTGACCTTCGCTTTTTGTCATATGAATTAGTGCAATGGAAATAGGAAAGCAGAACTTGAGGTACAATTTTTAGCTTTATAGGTTGCAATGTGCTACTAGAGTTCTAGTTTTTATGGGAAGGGTAGTTGGTAAAAACCAGAACTTTGATTGTACTTTGCAACTTTCCAAGTTATAAATTACAATCAGAGTTTCAATTTTTATGGATGTAGTAGTCGATAGAAGGAAAGACTCAAGTTGTACTTTGTAACTTGAAAAGTTTCAAAGTGCAGTTGGAGTTCAAGTTTTTGTAGGTATAATGAATGGTAGAAAGTGGAGTTCAACTTGCAATTTGTAACTTTGTAAGTGGTAAGTTGAAAATTACAACTAGAGTTTTGGTTTTTACTAGGCATTGGGTGAGTGGGAAGTTGAGGTTAGGGTGCATTTTGCATCTTTGCAAGTTATAAATTACAATTGAACCTCAAGTTTTTGCTAGGTATGTGAAAAGTGGGAAGTAGAGATTTGGGTATAATTTGCAATTTTGTAAGTTGCAAATTGCACCCAAATCTTTGGTTTCTGTTAGGGATTTACTAGGTCACTTTGAAACCTTTTTTCAAAAGAATTAATGGGTCTGCCTTAGGGTATACAAATATCAACATTTTTGGTGACCTTTGAGGGGTGATTATCTACTAATCAGTTTCTTTTTAGTATTATTTTAGTTCATTGGGCATGGAGTCATTTTAAGATTAACACACTTTAACTGGAGAAGATCCAAATTAGGATTTTGCCTAAATAAGAAAAAAATATGGAAAAATAAGATAAACAAACTAAGGAAAAAAAACTCCTAATAAGTTAACTTGTGCTAAAACACTTATTTTGGAAAAGAAACTAAACCTAATCTATAAAATGCTTTTTTAAAAATAATTCCAACCTCAAAAACAAGATTTGAGGTATACCCCATTGACTAGGATAGGTAGTTATAATCCATCAAGCCTAGATGGCTAGAATGCATTTGCTCCCTTGCATTGAATTATGATGTTTAGACCACTCTATATAGCATTAAAATTTGTATTCTTGCCTAGTTTAGCTCTTTTAGCATCCCATTTCAAAACCATGTCTTCTTCATTGAAACTCTTGTTGGATGATTTTTTTGTCAAAATTTCTCTTTGTTTGAGCCTGATTTACTTCCATAAATTTCATTGAGAGATTATTAACTTCTTATAGCTCCATGAGTTCTACCAATTGTACTGTCATTTCATCATTTTCAATCAATTCCAATTGATGATTGAGTTCAAGAGATGATAACTCAATTGAAAATGAAACTCTATCTTCCCTTTCATATACCAACATGAATGGAGAATTACCAATGACTCTCTTAAGAGTGATTTTGTTAGCCCAAAGTGTTGATTTTAAATTTGTGTGCTATGTCCTTTAGTTTTCCTCTATTGTCTTTTTGATAAAACTTATGAGATTTTTATTGGTAGAGTCAACCAAGCCATTACCTTGTGGGTAATAATTGCATGAATTATTCAAGTATACATTGTGTTCTACAACCCATTCACTCATTTGAGTGCTCACAAAAGCTTTGGCATTATCTAAGATAATGGTGTAAGGAACACCGAATCTCATGATAATGCCATTTATGAATTCCAAGATAGATGCCTCCATGGCATATTTTAGTGCAACTGCTTTAGTCCATTTAGTGAAATAATCTGTTACTATAAGGACCCATTTGTGGCTTACACTCTATGGTGGATTGATCATGCCAATGAAATCCAATCCCCATTGGGCAAATAGTTGGTTAGCTTGGATTGGTTTTAGAGGGAGAGATGCTAATATTTACTTACCTATAAAGTAGACAAATTTCTCATAGTTTTATACCCATTGATGGGCATCTTTGAATAAGTCAGGCCAATAATAGCCACCCCTCATTATTTTGATGGTAGTAGTTCTTGTAGATAAATGTCCACCTGATCGACCATCATGAAACTCCTTGAGCACCTTCAGAATTTGATCATGCTCGATGCACCTCAACATGACTTCATTAATATATTTCCTAGACAATAATCCATCAATAAGAACATAAGGAATATATTAGAGTCTAAAATATCTCTTCTTGGATTGCTAGAAATCATACAGGCACTTGCCAGTCTGTAAGAAGATGGTCATGTTATAGATCCAACTATTGAATAGAGGTGGAATGGCTGGTTGGAATGTATGTTGAGCATATACTACATTAGATGCTACCTTGATAGTCTCTATATCAGAATCAAGATATTCACATAAGCCCTTTCCTCTTATGAGCTTAGTTATTTTGATGTTCACATCATATTCCATGACTTTTGTGATCCACCTTGATTTCTTCTCATTTATTTCTCAGCTCAACAGGGACTCTTTAATGTTTTGGTGACTAACCATCAGGTGAATTTTATTATTGGAGAGCATATGCCTAAATTTTTTGATAGATTTTATTACAACATATATTTGCTTCTCCATGAAACTGTACTTTTCCTCATAATCCTTCAAGGACTGATTGAATAAGGATATAGGCTACTCCAACCATTCTTTATTCTATTAGGTCAGAATAGTTGATACATTACCTTACCCTCCAAAAACATAGAGAATGAAATCATTCTAGTAGTTGGGGTTGACAAGGGCAGGAGCTTGAGAAATAGGCTACTTGATTGCCTTGGAATTAGCTTTTCCTTCTTATGTCTAGCTAAAAATGACACCCTTATTAAGCATGGTAGTAAGGGACTTGGCCATGGAGGCAAAATTTAAAATAAACCTTCTTATGAAGTTGATCTTTCCTAGAAAACTTTGTAACCCCTTTTTATGGATTGGAAGTGCTATTGAAGATATAACACTTACTCTTTATGGGTCTATTGCAAGACCCTATTTTGAAACAATGTGTCCCAATAGTTTCCCTTCATGAACTGTGAAATTTTAGGAATTAAATGAATTCAAATAAAATTTAATTCACCATAAAATTAGAATTTAAAACACATAAACCAAATTTTAAATGTGTAAAATTAGATTTCTCTATGCACTACTTGCATCACAAAATTAATTCCTCAAATCAAAATAATTTTTATTTTAATGGAAAAAATAAAAAAACAACAATAACACATAACACAAGTATACCATGATTCACCTAATGTGGGATACATCCACCAAGAAAGTCCTCAATAAAAATAATAACAAAACAAGAGTACAAACTCTCCAAAGAGAACCTCTCACAAAAACTGAATATCTCCTCAAGAATTCATAAAAGAATTCTCTAAATTGCTGATCCAAATATGATATATGTCAAATAATCCACATATGCTTTACCACAACTGTACATGTATAAAAACATACCACAAGCTGCTATACCACACCCTATAAAATATAACATCAATCTACAAAGTCACACCACCACCTGTATATATACAAAAATGGAATAAATCCACCAAAGAAGGAGAAACTAACCATCCTTATCCAAGATAGTCTTATCCACAAGGAAACACACCATCCTCCACCTAGTTAAGCTTATCCTCAAGCCCTCCAAGGAAGGAACACGCCATCCTTATCTCTCATCCAAAAAAGGCTCACACAAGTAACAATGAGCTAACAACTAACTTCCTAAAAATAAAGAAGTTTATCCCACTTCCACCAACCATGGAAGTCAACATGTAAAATAAATACTTAAAAACTAACTCCATAAAACAAGGAAGTCAATCTCAATTCCACAAAACATGGAAGTCAACATAGAAATTAGAAAAATATCTAAGAATACTCCACTCACATGGAAACAAAGTTCCATAAAAGGTGGAGTCACAAGAAAATGTGCTCCCCACATTTATGTATTTCTCTAATCCCCCAAAATGTTCCACCAAGGTCATGTGATATCCTCAAAGGGATTACACTCAACAATCTCTCACTTGGAGATCGTTTCTCCTGAACATAATCTATCACTACTTCATGACCACTAAGACCAACCAAATATGAACATAGTCTCAAATTGTCTAATGTGACCACCTTGGTCATCATATCCATAGGATTCTGGCTAGTATGAATATTCCCTAGCTTCACCAAGTTCTCCTCCAAATTTTTCCTAATGAATTGATAAAGTAACTAAATGTGTTTTGTCCTTGAGTAGAAAGCAGAGCTCTTTGCCAAATAAATAACACTCTGACTATCACTGTGTAGTCTCCCAACTTCCTACTCATAACCCAACTCTTGAAATAACTACTATAACCAAATCATCTCCTTTCTAGCCTTTATGGAAACAACATACTCTACCTGTATGGTTGACAAAGCTACAACCTTCTGTATACTATAAATCCAACTAACCATTGTATCTCCAACATTAAATATATAACCTATAGTATTCCTCCTACTATCAATATCCCCTGCCATATCTGAGTCCACATAACCACATAAAGTGGTATCTGATATGCCATAAGATAATGTAATATCCATGGTTCCTCTCAAGTATCGAAGAATCCATTTCACTGCTTGCCAATGCTCATAACCAAGATCATTCATAGACTTGCTCACAACTCCCACTGCATGGGCAATATCCAACCTAGTACAAACCATGGTATACATCAAGCTGCCAACTGTTGATGAGTAAGGTACCTTGGACATCTTAAGCTTTTCAACCTCCATCTTGGGACACTGCTCTTTTGATAATATAAAGTGGCCTACCAAAGGAGTACAAACATATTTAGATCCAACATGTTAAGCCTTTTCAAGACTTTCTTCACAGACTTTGATTGGGATAAAATCAGATTCCTCTCCTTTCTATCACAAGTAATCCTCATACCAAGGATTTTCTTCGTTGCACCTAAATCCTTCATATAAAAAGAGTCACTAAGTTATTTCTTAAGTATATGAATATGTTATATGTTCTTTCCTACAATTAACATGTCATCCACATACAAGCATAATATAATAAAAGAACCATTATCAAAATGTTTGATGTACACATAATGGTTAGAATTACACCTTTGATAACCTTGTTCCAACATAAAACAATAAAATTTCTTATACCATTACTATGGAGCTTGTTTCGGGCCATACAAGCCATTCTTTAGTCTATACACATAGTTCTCATTCCCTTTGACTTCATATCCCTATGGTTGCTCCATTTACAACTCTTCATCCAAATCACCATGAAGAAAAGAAGTTTTCACATCTAACTATTCTAAGTGCAAATCCTCAATTACAACTAAACCAAGAATAGTCCTAATAGAAGTCATTTTTATAACATGAGAAAAATCTCATCAAAATCATTAACTGATTTTTATGCAAACCGCTTGACCACCATTCTAGCCTTATACCTTTTTCTCCCTTGATCTTCTTCTTTTATTATATATTTCCACATGTTTGGAAATGCACTCTTGCCCTTAGTTAACCTTACCAAATCCCACATTTGGTTCTCCATGACAAATCTATGCTCCTCATCTATGGCTTGCTCCCACTTATTCCTAACATCTAGTTGCATTGCTTCCTCATAACACACTGGTTGTCTATTATTAGTGAGTAATGAATAATTTAAAGGAGAAAAATTTTTAGGTCCTTTTATTACACTAGAAGACCTTCTTACCATAGGAGTTTTGGGTCTTTGTGTAGAAGGTTCCTAAACTGATTCATTGGATAGTTTGCCATCCGCAATGTCATCTAATATTGTGTACTCTTTCTATTCCTATTTTTGTAACTGATTCTTATACATGAATTTTTAATTAAACATTACATCTCTAGACCTAAATATTTTCTTATCTCTAATTCTCCATAAATGGAAACCAAAGTCATCCTCACCATAACCAATAAATGTGCATTTTTATGATTTTGCCTCTAACTTGGTCGTATCCTCTTTTGTAATAAGAGGAAAAGCTTCACATCCAAAGACTCTAAGAAAAGAATAATCAAAATTCTTACAAGACCAATATTGTTCAATAATGACTCCATCCAAAGGTATTGAAGGTCCTTTTTTAACTAGATAAACTATTGTGCTAACTACTTATGACCAAAACTCTAAAGGCAACCCTGCATGTAACCTCATAGTCTTATCAAATTCCATTATTATTCTATTCATCCTTTCAAATACCCCATTATACTATGGAGTTCATGGAAATGTCCTTTGCCTACGAATTCCATTATTAGAACAATAATTAAGGAAATAATTAATACAATACTCACCTCCATTATCTGATCTAAGACATTTCAACATGTAACCTATGTCATTCTCAACCAAAGATTTTCACTTTTTAAAAGTGTCAAATACATTAGATTTTACTTTAATGCAATCAACCCAAACTTTTCTAGTTGCATCATAAATAAAAGTGCCATAATAATTGGAACCACCAATAGAAGATACCTGAGTTGGTCCCCATACGTATGGATGTACCAAATCTAACTTATGCTCTTTCTTTATGGGTCCAACTTTCAAGAGATTAACTCACTTCTATTTCTCATACACACAGTCCTCATATAAGTCTAAATCAATTTATTTTAATCTAGACAACTTATATTTCAAGATTTTCATGCCCTTTTGGCTCATATGATCGATCCTGTAGTGCCACATAGTTGCATTTCCATCTGCATCAACTAAATCACAAGATTCAACACTACTAGTCAAACATAAAGTACCAACGTTTTTACCTCTTACAACCACAAGAGCACCTTTGGTAACTTTCTAAGAATCTATAGTAAACATTATCGAATAACCCTCACTGTCCAATTGCCACACTAAAACCAAATTCCATCTCAACATAGGCACATGTTTGACATCCTGAAATAGCCACGTGTTCCCATTATACATTTTCACCTGAACATAACCTTTTCCTAGTATCTCACATGGTTCATCATCGCCAAGATAAACATGTCCCAAATTTTCTTGAACATAATCAATAAAATAATGCCTATGTGGGGTGGCATGAAAATAAGCCCTTGATTCTAATACCCAAGGCTTAGAAAAATTATCCAAAAAAAGAATTAAAACATCCTAACATGATTTACCTGATGTCACATTTACCTCATTCATTTCCTCTTTGTTGGCATTCTTATCCCGAAGTGACCAACAATCCTTCTTTGAGTGTCCACTCTTCCCATAATGTGAACATATCATATTGGCTTTAGATCTAGATTTAGATCTACCCTTTGACTTTCCATGGTTTCCTTTGATTTTGTACTTTTGCCTTCCTCTAGTTTCAATAGTCAAGCTTTACCTAAAGATGATTCACCAATACTCTTCCTTTGCATTTCCTCACTAAGAATCACACCTGCAACATCCTCAAAATTTAAACTTCCCTTGGCAGGGACTGCATTACTCATAGCCATAACCAAGTTATCCCAACTATTAGGTAAAAAGCACAAAATTAGCAAAACTCTAACTTCATCATCACATTTAATTCCAACAGAAGTGAGCATACTTACAACCATATTAAAATCATTTAAATGACTAGCAATATAACCATTCTCAGGCATTTTCATATTAAACAATCTTTTCATAAGAAATATTTTATTTAAAGTAGAGGGTTTCTCATACAACTTTACAAGTTTATCCATGAGATCCTTTGAAGTTTTCTCATGTGAAATGTTGAATGCAAAAGAAGATGCGAGGCATAACCGTATGGCTCCCAATGCCTTCCTGTCAAGTAATGTTCAATCATCATCACTCATGGATACAAGTTGTTCTCCTTTCCCCTCCAAGGGGAGATGAAGTTCCTTATGATAAAATCAATCTTCCATTTTGAGTTTCCATAAATCAAAAATTTTTCCATCAAAATTTTCAACTCTGAATCTGATCTCTTCTCCCATAGATCCCACTCAAGCTAATAACCGTTCCTATGATTTACCACTTCAACAAAAAACACCACCAAAGATTTGATACCAGTTGTTAAGAATTAAATGAATTCAAATCATATTTAATTCATGATAAAATCAAAATTTAAAACACAAACCATATTTTAAATGTGTAAAATCAGATTTCTCTATGCATTACTTGCATCATGGAATCAATTCCTTAAATCATAGTAATTGTTACTTTAATGGAGAAAATAAAAAACCAGCAATGACACATAACAAAAGTATACTGTGGTTCACCCAATGTGGGATAAATCCAACAAGAAATTACTCAATAAAAATAGTAACAAAACAAGAGTACAAACTCTCCAAAGAGAACCTCTCATAGAGACTGAATATCTCCTCAAGAATTCATAATTTTTTTTTCTAAATTGCTGATCCAAATATGATATCTATCAACAATAATCTATAGATGCTATTCAACACTTGTACATTTATAAAAAAATACTACAAGTTGCTATACCACACCTTGTAAAATAAAACATCAATCTACAAAGTCACACCACCACTTGTATATACAAAAAATGGAAGAAATCCACCAAAGAAAGAGAAACTCACCATCCTTATCCAAGATAGTCTTATCCAAAAGGAAACATGCCATCCTTCACCCAGTTAATCTTATCCTCAAGAACTCCAAGGAAGGAACATTCCATCCTTATCTCTCCTCCAAAAAAGGCTCACACAAGTAACAATGAGATAACAACTAACTTCCTAAAAACAAGGAAGTCAATCCCACTTACACAAAACATGAAAGTCAACATGGAAATTAGATATTTAAGAACTAACTCCCTAAAACAAGGAATTAAATCCCACTTCACATAGAATTCAACATAAAAATTAGAAAAATATATAAGAATATTCCACTCACATCGAAGCAAAGTTCCATAAAAGATGGAGTCATAAGAAAATAAGCTCCACATATTTGTGGAGCTCTCTGAGCCCCTAAAATGTTCCACCAAGGTCATGTGATAGCCTCAAAGAGATCCACACTCAACATGACAATGTAATTTTTGGATTGAGAGAAACTCCAAATTCTCTACACCTTTCAAAAACTTTCTTAAGGTGATCTAGGTGTGCACCAACATGTTTTGAGTAAACAATGATGTCATCTAGGTATACCAGGATCATCTCATTTATCAAACCCCTGAAAGCCATATCCATGAATCTTTATAATGTAGAACCAACATTAGTTAGACAAAAAACATCTTTTTATAGGAATACATACCCTTTGTAGTGAAAATAGTCTTGAATTGGATTGATTCTTGTATTAGGATTTGGTTATAACCAAAATAACCGTCTAGAAGGGAAAACCTTTCAGATCTTGATATAGTTTGAAGAATTTGCTCCATGGGTGGAAGGTGATAATTATCCTTCATAGATGCTTTGTTTATGTCCTTGAAATATACACAGACCTTGATTTCACCATTTTTTTTCCTTATAGGGACTAAGTTAGCAACCCAAGATGAGTCTTTGATAGGGAAAATGATGTTAGCCTCTATCAGCTTAGCAACTCACTCTTCATCAAGGGTTATATTTTTGGATTGATTGGTCTTTGTTTCTATCTAATAAGCTTTGTATTTGGGTCAAGCTCTATTGTGTGTTGGGATAACCTAGGATCAGACCTCCTTAGATCTTTATAACTCTAAGTAAAGTTATCATCAAATTCTTGACACAAATCAATAAAATATTACTTTTTAGAAGTATATAATACCTTTTTGATCATCAATGTTTTACCCTATAAAATGATTACTGGATCATAGTCTTATTTATTGACCTTGATATTCTTCTTTTCACCTTTCAGCTGATCATCATAGTTGAAGATACTTCACAAAGTAATAAGACCCATGGGAAATTTATTTGTCTTCAACTGAATGATTTGATCTTCTAATTAATAATAGAGTCTTGACTAATTTTTATCTGAGAATTCAACTTCCCATCACAGAAAATTCACAATTTACTGATCACTGTTGAAAACTTTTCAGTTGGTTACATTGTTAGGAATGGATGGTCTTACTATCAACTTTACATGCTAGTTGTTCTTCTTTATTTCTTTAGGCAAGTTATATTGGGAACCTATTGAGGCCATATGATCAACATACTTATTCTGTGCTCTTGGTACCACTTGAATGTTTAAGGTGGTAAAGTCCTCTAACAGGTCCCAAACCTTATGTTTGTAAGATATTAGCAAGTTATTTTTGGTCATGTTTTTAGATGTTACTTGGTAAACAATTAATTCACAGTCACCAAACACTTTTAGTGACTATATTCCCCTTTCTTTGGCTACCTGGAGACCTTAAATCAAAGCTTCATATTTAGATACATTATTAGTGTAGCTAAACTGAAGTCAAAAAGAATATAAATAAATCTCCTTTTGGGGAAAGATTAAAAAAAAACATGCACCTACACCATTCTTGCTTCTTGAGCCATCAAAGAATAGTTTCCCCATTCCCTAAAGATCCTCAATTGGTTTGAAAAAGTTTGGGATTATTGCATCATTTTCATGATTGCAATATATACCCAACCCAATTTCTTTGACATAATCATAAGGATCAAATTGAAGGGCTAATCCCCATTCATCCAGATGAGTGTTTGGGATTTATTCCATGGGTGTTGCAACCTCATGGTCAATCTCCTCTTCCTAATCTTGTAATGTGTAATTCATATCCACATAGAATGGAGTGTATGGCTATATGTGGTCTTTAACAATTAGCTCAACTCTTATTATCACTCTGGTTCCATATCTTATCCTGAGCAACATGTGAGACCAATCAATGAATAAATATCCTCCCATTTTTGCAGTGAAGTCTAAAGAAAGGTAGATAGTAAAATAGGGGGTAGCTTAATAATTGAGATATCTTGAGAAATTTCCAAGTTTGGACATGCATGGATGGTAAGATTTAAACCTTTTATAGTCCTGATTGTTTGAACAATAGTTCCATCCAATTGAACCACACTTTTTATGATAGGTGTATATTTAATACCAAGAACATCATTTATTTTCTAGGGCATAATAGAATTGCTAGCCATTGAGTCTACCATGCAGTTATGTACAAGATTTTTCCTAATTATGAGTAAAAGGTAAAAAGGGGAGGCTTACCATGTTTTCTTGTTTTGGTGTCCATTTGAGGTTGACACAAACTAACCATAGTAGTGGGTCCCTTAGCTGGGACCTTATCTATTATTTGGAAGTTTTTCAAAGCTTCCTATAACAAGTCCCTCTATGCTGGAATAGACAGTTCTTCTCACATGGTGACATTCAAGTTAGTCTTCTTCATTTGTTTTACAATACTGAAAGGAATATTACCAACCTTCTCTAGTGCCTTGTTTGTGGGAGCCATATCTTCTTTCACAAGATTTGGGGTCAGTAATTTTATCTTTGATTGGTCTATTGGCACATTGGGTGGTCTCTGAACTATGTTGCCTTTTGCAGACTCTTGTAAAACTTTAGAAGTTTTAGCCTGCTCAACCCTGGGGGGTTGATAACTTTATATTACCCTCTTATTAGAGCTTGTATTTCCTACCATTGAACTACTACCATTGATTAGTTCTTCCTCCTAATTTACACCATAAAAATCCTCTTGCCAGTTCAAAAGAGTAGCTTCATTCTAAGTAGGTTCTTGTGTATCTTACTGATGGGAAGTAGCTTATTCTTATTGTCCGCAAGTGTTTGAAATGATTTGCACCATCAAGGATTAATTGATGACACCATTAGGACAAGAATTTTAATTATGTGGTTGAGCATAAGGGTAACACCACTCATATTCCTAAGCCAAGTTATTCTAAACAAGTACAATAGCTTTAGAATTACTTGGTGTAGGTAGATCATGGATGTTCAGATGTATTACTTGCATGTTTTGATTTTGAGGTTGTGGATTACCTTAGTATGACCGTTTATTGGGTTGGTATGTTTAGTTAGCTTGTTGATAAGGCCTGTAGTTTTAGGATTACTACCTTTTCATTACTACCAACTCATTGCTAAAGCTTTTAAGTTGTGACTTAACCTCATATAAATCATCATTAAGAGTAAGAGTTAAAGTTGGTGCCTTGCTTATTGTGGAAATTGGGGCAATAATAGGTTGTAGAGGAGGCCCCTTTGGAAATAGAGGTATTGGAGGTCATGGGGTAATTTTTCTATCTTGAATTAGACAATTTTCTACTCTTATTTAAATTTCATAGGTATTGGGGAGTGTGGTGTCACCCATTGATTGAATCATGATAACTATATCACTATTTAAATCTCTCAAGTAATATAGGAAAATATTATTAAGGGTTGGCTTGACCAACACTAGGATACTATTCCATGTCTTTTGAAAGTAAAAATTGAAATCACTCATGAACTCATGAGGACCCCATTGAATAGTAGTTAGATGTTCAACCAAGGAGAAGTGGTCACTCTTATATTAACATTGAGTGCATAGGGAAGTCCCTAAGTCATCCCAAACATGAATAGAATTGGGAAGTAGACTTCTGTATCATTGTAAGGATTTACCCTTAAATGAGAAGATAAGAAGTCTAATTGTAACATTTCCTTGTACTATAGTGTGAACTCCATATATATTATCAATGCATTATATATGTTCTATGGGAGTGGTGGAAGTTTTACCAGTAAAATAGGGAAGGATTTTTAGAGTCGAGGTGGGTATATCATCATATTGGGCTAACAGAAGTGGGTTGCCTCCATTGAAGGCTACAAAATTTTGATTTCTTAGGACCATAATGGAAGGTTTGAAACTATTGTGGGTATTTGTAGGAGATGCAAATAAATTTACATGATATACTCTAGTGTAAGGTACAACTAATCTTGATTTATTTTTATATATAAATGATAATTTTTATAAGTCAATTTTCTTACCTTTAGTGTTTGTATCTTTGACATATTTAAACTTAGATCTCTCAAATTCATGAGTTAGTGGAGTCACCAGGTGCTCCTGAAATGTCTATGAAGATTGCACAATGTTTGCTGAGAATAACACTAATTTTTAGGATAAATTAAAACCTAAATTTATCCCCAAATTGCATAGAAGAGGAACTATGAAACAAATTAATCAAAAACTAAAAATAAACAAAACATACACATAATAGGAAACACCAAATTTAATGTGGTTCACCTAAAATGGGTTACATCCACCAAACTTGTCTAGTATATTATTTCACTAATACAAGAGAGAAATAAATATCCTATAACAAACCCTGTTACCCCTCTCTTCCTCTTTTGCCTCCACTCTATGTTAATTTTCTTCTCTTAGCTCTCATCCATATCTTAATTCCATTTTACGATGGAAAAACACCTAAACATAACCTCTACTATTAGATTAGGAAACCTATAATAGATGGCCCAGATTGACTACAAAATTATAATTTTATAAGATAATTTTAATAAAATTTTCCCATTGGAGATGCAAAGAATGGGATCCAAAACCTAGCTAAAATAACATCAAAAATTTAACCTCTGATCCTATAAGATAATCAGACTCCACACTTAACACCAATCTCTTATCTAGGGTATTCATGTCCCACTAGACATGCCAAAAACCATTATCACTTAGATTTTGCACCAATATTTTTGTGGTAGTGTGTTATATAGTATGAGTTGCAAACTATGGAAAATCTAATGATATAATGGAATCACTTCCAAGTTGTGGGACCTTGATGATTGAGGTGAACCTATGGAGAAGGTTGACTTCATTTCACTAAGTTTAGTAAAACTGATATATTACCGATTCACGTTAAAAGACTACTTCTTAGAGATCTTGCTCCTAACTAGGGTTTGACTTGTGAGGAAAAGAGTTTTAGAATGAATTTGTAAAACTAGAAAATAGTGATTACACCAAATAATTATAGTCAAAATTAATTCTTAATTTGTATGAACACAATAATACAAGAATTCTATTGAAGTATATTGGAGCACAAACTTATACAAATATGAAACCAAAGGTAGTACTGGTCACTTATCATATAAGGAACAAGATTCTTTATTTTTATCAAACAACTTTTAAAAAGGGCACAAATAATACCATAAATTAATTTATGTGATTGAAACAAGAATAAAATCATTTAAAAACTTGAAAAATAGCTATGTATACACAAAGATAACATAGACAAGGAAGACAAAACTTCAATCTATTATCATTCTCTAGGTTACAACATGTAGATCAATTATTCAAAATGTAGAATAATTTCTCCAACAATAAAAATATTAGATGGGCTATGCCATGGTACCCATATTTATAAAAAAACACTCTCTTGAAAGAGAGGGAGTTATTAAAAACCTACGCCCTGTTAAAGAGTAAGAAAATATAGAAAACCTCATGCAAATAGTGTGATCTTCAGTCTGAAATGGCATCCTTAGTGAAGTAGATGGCTGAAATAAAAAATATGTAACTGTTGGGCACTTCAACAAGTGCTGAAGGCATGGTGAAAACCATTGAATCTTCATACAAATGTCCTCTTTGTCTTTAGTTCAGTTGCTATTATCTTTTCCAAGGAATAAGGTGTCAAAATGAGTTATCACTTAGAAAATTTGAATGCTTTTAGGTATTTTAAGTTATAACTTGTAGGACCTAATTTGTATTTTTTAGTAGAGACTTTAAATTTTTTTAAGTCATCCAACTTGAAGAAACTTGAAATGCAAATTAAAACATGAGTCTTTGCAAGTTAAGCAACTCAAACTTTGTCAAAAAATAAAAGTGCAATTAACAAGTTTCACTTTTGTAACTTAAATCTAGTAAAAAAGATACTTTAAAATTACAAGTGGCTCTCTCTCAAAAAGAGATGCCAAAATGATTGTTGTTTTTTGCAACTTGCACTTTTTACAATGTTTATTGTAATAAAGAAATGTAATTTACACAATATATTTTATTGAAAGAATTAATCTACAACCATAACCTCTAAATATTCCTTGTCCTTCTTTGCTTGTATTTTTTCAATGTAAGCATCAAAGCTTTTGAAGATCTCTAGGAGGCGATCTTCATCAGGATCAAGTGAATATAGGTTGCTTATCTCACATTATACCATTAGTTTAGAGAGTTCTCTAGATGCAACCCTATATACTTGAGTGTCTTTCCCCATCTGATCTAGTGTATTGTGATACCTGATGAATCGATGGAAGGAATTCAAGTTACATGTTGTATCCCATGATAAATCTCTCTTGAACACTCCTTTCAACTTATCCTAAACCTCTTTAACTGAAAGGATTTTATTTTAATGATATTTTGCTTCACATGACAATCTACTAAGCAAATCATCAATGCCATAGATTGTATATGTGGCCTTATCACATGTAGCCTTGGCCTTATTAATACTCTCAGTAAGTATTCTAATTTTGAAATGGGCTACCCTATTTAGATCCTCATGCTTTACATCAATTTTAAATATCTTCTCTTAAATGAGGGTATCAATCTCAATCAGGTCAATAACCTGAAATTTTGGGAAGAGTAGGTTCAACCTTTTGACCTCTTCCTCATATGTGCTTCTTTATCTTTTCAAATATACCCGATCATCCTTTAGAGTTTTGTAATAGTCCATTGCTAGTTCAATAACTCTATTTCCTTTCATGATAAGCTCCTCAACCCAACCTTTTGTGGCCCTTCCCATACTACTAATCTTTGTCACTACTTTAAGTGTTTCTTTGTCAGGGAACTGAGCAAGAGACTTGGTTGGGCTACTGGCTCTATAAACTTATTTAGAGCAGTTGTCAATTGATCACATTTATTCTTCAATTCATCCTTTATGACCTTGTCACTATACATCTTCTCAAAAATATATCTAGTATTTGACTAAACATCGTGTTTCAGTCCCTCTTTTGTAGGATGACCCATGTGAACTTTAGATATTCGATAATCCCCCACCACTAGATCTTATTTTTGTTTATCTAGTGGGGGTACTACAATTTCTACATCTCTCCCCTACTGAATCATATGATATCCTAGATATGGTTCTGGGGCCTACCTTTGGCCTTTTGGATGCCTCCAATAGACCAAAGTCCAGTGTGGTAGGTGACATCATTTGTTTTTGCATCTTCCCTAGTGATTATACTAGCCAACTTGGAGTGGCATCTTGTGAACATGACACTATCATATTTGAATTTATAGCTAAAGTTGTTGCACTAGTGGTTATTATGACAAGTGTTGTATTTATCATTGATGTTGATGCTAAATCCTCGACTGATGTTTTGGCAATCTCTTCCCCTTTTGTGGGTTAAATAGTCACAATTGTATCAATGAGTCCCTCAGTCTCTAATTCTTAGGTAGGGGCTTGGGTTAATGATGGAATGGAAGAGATGGCTATTTGAATGGGTGAAGTGGAAATGGATGTGCCTATCAAGGGTGTGTGAGATGGGAGTGACACAAGTGGAGGGGTAGGCACGGGTAGTTAAAATAGGGAAACCTATGGAAATATGGAATCTAGGGCAGTGAATGAATCAATCAAGGTGTTGGGAATACTTAAAGTTGATGAAATGGGTAATGTGATGGGAGATGAAAATGAAGTAGTAGTTATCCCAATGGTTAGGATGGTTCGTGAGATTGTAGTCAGGATGACTGAATCAACATCCATGTATTTTTGGGTGGTATTAGTGACTAACAAAGTGGTGGTGGATGTTGAGGATGAGATGGAAGGAATTATGGAAGAGGGAAGTGAAAGAGGAGTCTGAGTGTTTAATTGTGTTGATTGGCCTATTAACAATGGAGTAACTTGTACATGTGAACTAATGGAAATCAAGGGGGTAATTATTTGAGGTGATTATGGAGTGGAGATAGGAGGAGGAGGTGTTGTAGTTTGTTAAATAATGGAAACATGATGGGAAGCTATTTATGTTGTTTGAGCATCAACTGTGTCTTCTATAAACGTTGACATTTGCTAATGTATTTGCTGTGTTGCTACCTCTTGGCTACTAGAAGGACCTCTTTTAGCCTTTTGAAAATGCTTCTATTTGTGGGACACAACTGGCCTATCTACCTGATCTAATTGGGCTCAACTATTGGAACCCTCTATTTTTATTGGTACACCCTTATCTTTCACTTCTCTCAATTTATCACTGATACTCAGGGTTTCTTTGGTAATCTTGGCCGCTTTGCTCCTTATCTAGTTGATTATTCTATTTTTTACATGGGTGGTCCTATCCACCAATGAGAAATATTCAAGTATGGACCACTTGACTAATGGAAGAGGTTGGGAATAGATCTTGTTATCATAGTAAACCTTGACAACTGAAGATTCATCATCTATTAAGTCCTCAGTGACTCGTGCCATGTTGTAAGTTTTTATTTATTCCAAGGTCATCCTTGAATAATCTCTTAGTTTCACTTCCTCTTCATCTTGCATGTATTCCCAGTAATATTCATAATAGGGAACATCAAAATATGTGGTGATCCCCAATATACTAGTAATATGGCTAGTCACATCATAAAATAGCCTTGCATCGAGAGTTATTAAGGTCATTTGAGTCATCTCAGCATTTACACATTTGGATTTTGATAGGGAAGGACATGTATACCTCCCTATACTGATGAGGAAGTAGATTCTTGGCTTATGTTTGCTTGACAATAATTTATGAGTTTCTACAAGTTGCCTCACAAGTTCCATTAGAGCCCATATATCACTTACATACCTTGGAAGGGTGTAAGGAAAACCACTGAATCCTCCTACTATGATGTATGAATATGTTGGGAATTAAATTAAATAGATCCCCAATTTGTGATCTCAGAAGTTGTGGCATCCAAGAATCTTCTATTTTCTAGCTCCTTGTCAAACATAATTATGATGTAGTATATGAAAGAATCATTTACCCTTCTAAACTATTGTTTTCTAGCCTCAAGGGTGAGGTTAGGGTAATAGTTAAAGACCTTGTTGACTTGATCAAGCATAATGTTCAACCCTGGGAATGCTCTTCCATTTGATAATATGTAGACCAAGTACGAGGTTATATAGAACTTACCTATAGTTTGGACTTCCATCAATTATTTGTGGATGGAGTCATAAATAAATTTAGCCTAGTGGATATACTATTTGTTTTGGTAGATCACCCAAATGTATTGGTACATCCAATCTTGATAGTTATTGGCATCTAGGTTCCTAATAACTCTATGTAAGAGTATGATTATGTCACCCACTTCATCTTTGAAGTTTATTATTGCCAGGGTTTTAGGCAGTCTTTTAGATGTGGGTATAAAGACTTTTAGACATTATTTGTTTAG
Source organism: Torreya grandis (assembly GCA_037957365.1). NCBI lineage: Eukaryota > Viridiplantae > Streptophyta > Pinopsida > Cupressales > Taxaceae > Torreya > Torreya grandis. The sequence continues at coordinate 2,423,065 of JARHVA010001132.1, forward strand.
GACCCTTAGACACACAGTGTTATTATATTGATATAACTTCTTATATGAATTAGGGAATAATCAAGATAACTCTCATACTCTAAAATCAGGAACATGATGTCGATGAAGTTAGGGTTCAGTTTCAAAATATTTTATCCCTTGTCATTCATTACTTCCCTCTTCATTACATCACCATGTTTTACCAATATGAGCACAAGCTCAAGGTTCTACACTGATAGTGGGAAGGCTACTACCTGGGAAAATCCATAGTCGTAAATGCTTTGAATCCAATCATTCTTGAATTTGACATTTAATCTTATACAAAAATCATCTCGGTCTATGGGACCTAGATCTGTGTCTGTGATCTCATTTGTGTTGGAGTCTAGGCTGAGTGGGACACTAGGTCCCTTAGACTTGAACTTAGTTTCCTTTCTAGACATAAGTTCTAGCAAAAGTGGTGTGGGGAAACCAACTACAAAGTTGGTGGGTTTTGGACTTGAAATTGTAGGTAAAAAGTCCAGTGGGGTTTATACTATGTATTTATAGCTAAAAATTATGGTGGGTTTTAGACTTGAAAAATGCACTTGCAGAGTTCGATGAAAGATTCAGTGGGTTTTAGGCTTGCTATTACAAGTAAAATCCCCAATGGAGGATTTACAGTTGCTTTTAAAATGGGAAATTTCTACGTGGTCTTAGGGTTATTTTTGTAGGTTAAATCTATGTGGGGGATCAGGGTTGTTTTAGCAATGGGGATTTTCATGGGGTTTGTGTAGGGAAATTTGAGGGAATATTCTTAATTTTAATCAATTTTCCAAAACCCTATATTTCTTGAAAGATAGGTAAATGATTGGATTTTTTTTGATAAGAACTCAAGAATGTAGACAAAATTTTGGGAAAATGCAAGCAAGTAAAATGAAAACCTGAGATTTCTTATGAGACAAGAATCTTTGTATGATTTCAAAGGTAAGGTACATTTTGGTGAAAAAATTAGGGAAAATAGAGGAGTACTATTCTTTGCAAAGGATGGAAATGACAGTCAGAGCATTGCTTGGTGTTGGGAGGCATTTGCTTGATATGGCTTAGTGAGGCTGCTTGGGTTCTTGGCATGTTGAGCTCGATTTCCAATTCATGATGTTAAAAATGATTTCCATAAAACCTAATTTGTTTAATATAACCTTGCAATAAATGTTATTTAGGTTAGTGGTTGGAAAAAATGGTGGGAGAAACAAAGTTTCAGAATCAAGGTGTAATTTTTCAAGTTTGCAAAATTGCACTTTGTATTTTGACCTCCATTTTTTGCTATGTGAATTGGTGAAAAGGAAGTGGGAAAGTATAACTTGAGGTGAAATTTGAAACTTTTCAAGTTGCAATATGTTATTTGAGTTCTAGTTTCTATGAGAAAGGTAGTCAGTAGAAATTAGAACTTTGATTGCACTTTACAACTTTACAAGTTACAAATTGCAATCAAAGTTTCAGTTTCTAAAGATGTAGTAGTTAGTGAAAGGTAGGACTTGAGTTTTAATTTATAACTTAAAAAGTGCATCCAAAGTTCCAGTTTCTATAGGTATAATGAATAATAAAAAGTGGGGTTTTGATTTTAATTTGTAACTTTGCAAGTTGTAAATTACAATCAGAGTTTTGATTTTCACTGGGTGTTGGGTGAGTGAGAAGCAGAGGTTGGGGTAAATTTCATAAATTTTTAAGTTTTAAATAGGAATCAAACCTCTGGTTTCCATTGGGTGTGTGTAAATTAGGAAGCAGAGGTTTGGGTTCAATTTGTAATTTTGCATGTTGCAAATTGCACCCAAATTTTTGGTTTCTACTAGGGGTTTGTTAGGTCACTTTCAAGCCTTTTTCCCAAAAAATTAATGGGTCTCCCTTAGGGGGTAAAAGATGTTTTTGACACAAAAATATCAATACATCCTTAATAATAAATGAGTTGAGTCTAATGCTGGGGATTCACATAAAGTGACTTAGGGAAGATTTGATGTTGAGGAGAGTTTTCAATCAATGAAATCTGTTAGAAAAAATGCATCTCTATCCCTTATCGCTAATACTGATTCTAATTATTTCACCTTACTTGCTAATAATGAGGCTGAATACCCTACCTTTGGTAGTGCCCCATGAAAATTTCCCTCATTTCATGGAATGTTTGAGGGCTCACCCTCTGTGAACAAAACTTTCATGTCAAAATGGTAGTATAAGATCATCCTTCTAAAGTTATTTTCCTCCACAAGGTTAAAGTTGGGGACCCAACTTTACTATTCAACCTACATTGCATTGATAAACACCTCTCACCTTATTATACCTCCCATAAATAAGAATAAGGAGGTGTAGTTATACTCTTACCAACCTTCCTTTCCTCTAAGGTTATTGCTACTAGTGAAGACCCTGCTCATAGAGTGTTTGGGCTATAGTTTATGTTGAGGAGTGAACCATTCGATTTTGCTTAACTTATGATCCAAATATAACATCAGAATGCATTAATATTTTGAACTGGATGAGCTCTAATCTTCCTCCTAGGATTCTTTTTTTAGGAGGTAAAATCAACATAGTTGAGCACAAAAGAGATCTTAACAAGTCTCAATCATATCCTCTCTCTATCAAATAATTTTTAGCTGGTTACATTGTCAAAAATCCTTGAGAGAATTTTACCCACTTTTAAGATGTCTAACTTCATAAATAGGTAGTTAGTTTACTTAGTTCAATAAATAATTTGGACATGAAAGGTGACTTAATAAACTTGATAGGTTTTTATGTTAGCATATATGTGAAATCACTCCTTGCCTTTCCTCGTGTTACCACTCTCAATGACACTGTTTTATCTGATCATCTCCATAGTTTTTTCTCCTTCAACTAGGAACCTTACCTACCTTCTTGCACTCAACTCCCCTTTCAGCTAAATACCCATCTTTCTTTCCCACATTATATTTTCCAAAATTCTTATACTTGAGAACTGCAACCCTGACCCACTTCATCTATTGTATAGATCTTATGGTAGGATGCTGTTATGGTGAGAATAATCAAGTTTATAAGAGGACATGAAAATCATATGACCAAAAAGAGTTGGAAAAGGATAAAAATCTAAAACATAATATTAGTTAGCAGTGCCTCACTCTTGACACTCATCCTCATAACATCTCCCTACAAGCTGTTGTTGCCCAAATGAAATTTGATTTAAGAACATTTAAGGTTTACGTGCTCAAATTTGGGCTCATATTTTCTGGATTAAACATGGTGATTATGGCTTTAAATACTTCTTCAAATATTTTCAATATAAACATTATCATGAACACATTTTAGCCATTATTATTGATGATGGAATGGAGACCTCATCACCTAATGATATTAAGAGTGTTTTATTCCAACATTACATAAAAATCTTTCAAGAAGAACATTACCTTAAGGAGTATGAATCCTTTCTATAAGAATGTATGTAATAATTTATTCCTCAAAAGGTGGATCAGGCTACCAACCACCTTTTTGAGTAACATCTCACTTTAGTAGATCTTGAAATAGCCCTTTGGACAATGGATATTAAAAATTCCCCTGGCTTGGATAGGCTCCTACTTGAATTCTTCCAAGTTATATGGCCTATCTTCAAGATGGACTTGTTTAATTTTTATAAGGAGGTGAATTCCACTAGATCCTTGTGGGATGTCATTAACCATGCCCTAATCAAAATAATCCCTATAGTTGGAAACAAGAATAAGACATGTGGTTTACATCCCATTACTCTTCTTAATGTATCCTAAATATTTATTGTAAAGGTTATTGCTATGAAACTAAACCCCATTGTCATGATATTATTCACCCTAAGCAAATTAGGTTCTTAAAATATAGATACATTTTGGATAATCTTCTTTATGCATCAAAAAATTCTCAGTGGGTTGAAGATTATGATCATGATGTATTATTGGTCAAAATTGACTTTGACAAAGCATACAATTAGATTTGTTGGTGATTTATTCTTGAGATGCTTGAGTGGTTAAGATTTGTTCCTTATTTCATACATCATCCAAATTCTCTTCGTTGAACCACAAGCTTAGGTCATGGTTAATGGTAGCCTCACATCATATTTTTATTTCCAACACTCTATTCATCAAGGATGTCCACTAACCCTTTCTATGTGTGTGTTGGTTGTTAATACCCTTAGATGGATGATCCAACAAGCTCACCACCAAGGATATTTGAAAGGAATTACTCTTTCATAGTGGTTTTATGCTCTTAAGTCCTATTTTATTGATGATTCTCTCCTCTTTTTGCATAATATTAAATAATAAATTGTTAATGTCCAATCTATTATTGATTTATACTATGATTTGTTTAGATCCAAACTATGTATCCATAAAATGGAGGTCATATTCATTAAAAGTGCTCCAAGTTTGGCGTGGATCCCTTTAGATTTGAACTTCATCCCCCATGGGAAGATTACCCATTACCTGGGCATTTTATTTGATATTCACCTTTCCCTCGAAATATGTGGGATTGGGTGCTTAATAAAATTAAACAAAAGGTGGAAAATTAGTCTTGTAAATTTATGTTCCTAGTAGGCAAGTTGATTTTTATCAACCACACTTTTTTTGGCCAACCGAGCATACTATTCATCTAGTTGGTTTTTTTCAAAATTAGCTTACAACAAACTTACATAGCTAATTTGAAGTTTTATATTGAATAAAACATCTAGTAAGAAAGGTATGACAACCATCTCATGAAAGCTTTTTACTCAACCCAAACTTGTGGGTGGGCTTGGAATCATTGATCTACTATAACAAGGAAAATGTCTTTCCACTAAATGGTTTGCAAGATCCACTTAAGGTACCAAACCCTAAAAGATCCTTGTTAGGGAATGGGTTCAACATGCATCTCTTAAAGGGTCTTGGACCTCCATTCCTTAGGAAGACAAAGTCCTAAATGCATCAATTTTTGATATTTTTGGTTCTTTAGTCTCAAACATAATTAGGTAGCTTGTTAGGAAATGGCCCCTTTTTTCCAATGATGCCACCAATCCCTTTGGCATGGATTAAGTATCCCTAACTCTGCTATTTTATGGAATGAGGTTTTTCAATATAATAATATTCCCCTTGTTTCCCAACCATAATTTAGTGCCATATTCTTTGTAAAAAAAGGTATTAATATAGTTAAAGATATTTAGGATGAAGACAATGGTAATTGGTTCTCTTAGAACTCACTACATCATATGTTTGGTTTGATTTCAAAACTTAATCACATCTATGCTTATCTTATATAGTTTAACACCCATTAAGTCGTCTTTAAAATTACCATTAATCCTACACCCCCTTGGAAATATTGGCATTGGCCAAACCAAGGGGTCATTACCACAACCTTACCAAGGTTTTTGTATCATCATGTTCAATCCTTGCACCCTCTAGATTATTCTATTAATAATAAGTAGTCTATTTCCTTATTTGACTCTCAATGGTAATACATGGTAAATATGATTTGGCAATACCCCGTTGAGGCCAAATGTCAATTATTAGGTTGGTGCATTCTATATGTGAAACTTCATGTTGGACACACCTTGTCCAAGCTTGGGCTTGCTGTAGGAAAATTTGATTTTAACCCCACCCTTAAAACTTTTCCTCAACTCTTATGGAAATTCCTATCCTCCTCTCAACTTCGGTCCCCCCTTGTTTCCTCTATTGTAGAACTCTTTCCTAGTAATTTCAATAATTTTTTTATCTTGCTAGGCATCCTTTCCCCCTCCACTCTCTCAATCATTTGGAACACTTGTTGGTTGGTCATCCTCTTTCATATTTGGAAAAATTATAGTCAACAACTATTCTCTAGGAAATGTATTGTATTAGTTATTCAACAAACTCATATTATCCTATATTTGTTTCCATTTGGAACAAATCAACACCAGGGATCATGAATTACATGTCGTACTTGAGAATATTAAAAAATACCTCAAAGAGTTGTAAAAGAGATAGGTTCAAGATGTCTGATCATCAATAGTCTAGATTACATACCTTGAGGCTTAGTTTTGTTTATATTTTTATTTTTTTAGCATGTTTCCTATTATGGAGGTTGTTTAGTAACATTAGTTTGATTTTTTCCCATCATGGGGCCTTTATATCTTGAACTTGTTTAAAATTATGATTCTTGTATTCCTTCTTTAAATAATTTTAACAATATTTTCAATTAAAAAACTACATGTCTCACATGTTTCATAATAAGTAGGTGATAATGATTTTCAATGGTTATACACTTGACAAAACAATGTTCATTGGAATCTTCGCCCAAAAGTTCCATCTTTATTATTCTCAAGCTTTCATAAACGTTAAAATATTTGTCACTATCATCCTCACACTATATTTTAAATCCCATCTTTCATATTGAAATAAATCAAACATTTTTGATATATATATATATATATATATATATATATATATATATATATATATATATATATATATATATATATTTATATGCAAAATTGTCTAGCTACCTTTAGTTTTTGTTTTTGGAATGAAATATAAACATTTTTGATATATATATATATATATACATATATATATATATATATATATATATATATATATATATATATATATATATATATATATGTATATATATATGCAAAATTGCCTAGTTACCTTTAGTTTTTGTTTTACTCCTTGGGGGAAGGGGACTAGTGGTTGGGACCCTTAATTTTTGGGTTCCACATATTTTATATTATGCCACATCAAAAATTCAAATTTAGGATTTAAATAGTATAGTGTTTTTTAGTCTAAATAAGTCATGAGAGGCAATTCAACGATGTCCAAAGTTGTGTCACCATTTCTATGTCAGCATATAATTTTTAGTCATTTTATAGGTGTGACCAATCATTAGGACCCATATGTTAAATGATTTTAAAAAAATTGATCAATAATAATATGAAAATGAATATATTATTTTGGCATTGGCTTAAAAATTAGTGCACTTAGGCATGTTCCGCAATTAATATCAGTCATTAATAATAAAAGAAGGGCCATGTTGGAAGGTGTGCGATTTATTAATATGCAATGAAATGCCATGTTGATATAAAATTAGAGGGATTTATTTCCATTAATGTGGTAATTTAATTTTGATTTGTGTGCTATCAACAACGTATTCAGTGTGCCTTTTTGAGTCACTCTCCTCAATTATTATCATGGAACCCAACCGTCTCTTCTACACAATGCAAAATTTCATAAAGCTTGTAACATCAACATGTTGGAGGGATGAAACATTACCCATAAAATTGGCATGTTACAAAGGTGTGTTTATTGTAATGGACCCATAATTGTGTTGTTATTTTTTTTATGTGTCTGTTATTGTTATTGTAATTGTTTTAGCATGCTTTTACATTGAAGTCAATTTTTACTAATATGTTCATGGTAGCCCTCAATGTTATCATTCACATAACAATAAATTTTATTATTTTTGTATCAAACCATATCATTTTATGAAGTCAATGGCTATGTTGGAAGACACTTGTGTTATTAGTATGTAATGAAAGGCCATATTCGAAGACACCTGGTGGCCTTTATTTCCATTATTTTGGTGTGTTAATGTGACCATGCGTGTCATCTATAACCTATTCAACATGCCTTGTTTAAGTCACTTTCCCCTAAATGTCATAGAACCCAAATTCCTCTTCTACATAATGCATCATTTTATAAGGATTGCATTGTTATCTTGTTGGAGGGATTAAACATTACTACTATTGAACCCACGTCATTGTTTTCATTCATGTCTGACTCAAGATTTGATGGTATTTGAAAGGAAGCCCTATAAATTTTCATTTGCATACCCATAAATTTTATTATTTTTTTATTAAACTAAATAATTTTATGAATTCATGTTGTTTTGTTATTTATATCTATGATGTATTTGTATTTCCCTGTCTTCAACTGTCCATGGAATCTATAAGCACACAATAAATGTTTCCACACACGACTACTTATTTAGATGGAAATGGGTTAAAAATTATGATTGAGCATCACTAATGTCTTATTAGGTGTCTTTAATAAGCATTGAAGGACCATGTTGGAAGACACCTCCTTGGCTTAAATTACATTAAAGTGTCATGTTAATCATGATAAATGTGCCATGTTAAAATGTCACTTAATTACAATAAATGAGAGATGAATGACTATGAAAACTAATGGATTTTATGAAGAATGCATTATGAGTCTAAAGAAAATGGATTATATGCCTTGGTTAGGGTGGCAAAAGAAGAGAGTAGACATCTACAAGTCTCTGAAGTTAAACCTACAACAAAAAAATATTTTATAGCTGTAGGAAGGGCTTAAATGAAATATTCATCTATTTTCACTCAAATTGAGTAGACTTTCTCATTCATTGTAGTTCAAACAGAAGGGTTGAATCAGGAGGAATTGTTTTGCAAAAGAGATGTTAAAATTCAAACATTACAACTCTAATGGAATATTTGATTACTCCTATTGAAAGAATAAAATGAGGCTTTGAAGAAGAAAGATAAGGAGAATGAATCATAACTCATAAGATTGTAAAAAAAGGTTGAGGATACGAGCCACTTGAAAGTACAACTTATGAATTGTAGACCACTTGCAAGGGTTTATGTTGTATGTCTTAAAGAGTAATGGGTAAAATTTCAGTTTATGAGAACTTATTATGATATTTCAAAATTGGTGAGTGATCCTCATTCTTTCTTTGATATAACAATAGCACTTTTGAAGATAAATTTCAATTATGTGAGTTTTAGATGCACAATTATTAATGTTCCCCATGATTTAGAGTGAAACCCAAATTTATATTTTGGTGATGTATTGTTGAGAGCCTTTTCTTCTTATCTTGTTAATGAGAAAAAAAGGGGAAAGGGATTAGCTAATTACCACAAAAAATAAAAGGAAACCACAATGATTAGAGAAGAGACTACTCAACATGATATCGTAGAATAAGAATGGGTGAAGTTGATGAACATAAGAGAAGTAGTTGTTAAAACTAGGGAAGAATATATTGAGGTTCAAAATCAATATTTAACCTTAATGCAACAAACAACTCAAGAATCTCATAATCCTACCAACCCCTCTTTTATAGTTTCCTATTCCAGATTGGAGAGGAAACTAACAATTTAATGAAGCATTTGAAGAGATAAATTGTAGAAGAATAGAAAACAACTTTGGTATTTTCATAAAGTAGGGATTAGGTGTGGCAGAATCAATTAATTTGAGGACCCTTTGCTCATTTGTACAAAGGTTTAGGTTGCTTGAGGACAAGAAGCATGCTTAGTTTGGGGGGGGGGGGGGGGGTGATGAGCCATGAAAATGAGTATTTTTACACGTACTATAACTACTCCTATAAATCATGGTACTATTTTTAGCCATAACTAAGTTGTCAAAAATTTGCTTTGACTTTTTGTTTGTAACAGCTTATGAAGTTATATAAGTGTAATTCTTGTTCAAGAATAATCAACCCAAATGAATCACTAGTGAAGATTGTTATTTGTTTAATATAAAGTTTTATTGTGTTTTAAAATTGTACAAATTTGTCCTAAACTTATCTAGTATCAGTGCTTCATAGTCTTGTGCCTGTAATGGAGTTTTGAAACAAGTTTGGGGCAGCCTTAGTAAAGTTTTTTTTGCTCCAATTATGGAAGATTTTCATTAAAAAATGGTATAGATTAGATTAGCTACGATAATATGGAGAATATTAAGTCTGGTCACATTAGTGTGCAATTTAGACCTCCGTAATAGTCATCCACATCCCTGCTTTTTTCATTCAATGAATTTTCAACTCAGTGTAAATTGGATGGTCCCATGTTGTGGGATAGCTAATTGTTTTAAAAGGTGTTGTTGAGAAATTATAGGAGAGTTTTCTCTTCTCTGATGAATAGGTTTATTCATTTTTAAAATTTATGTAATATATATTGTTTAGAAAAATTAGGAGTATTTTATTTGAATTTTTTAAAAAGAAAACCAAAAAAAAAATTGATTGGATATTAATATACAGTGGGCAACCACAAAAATAGGAGCAGCCATGTCAATCTTCAGCCCCTGCTGCTTCCCATCCCTCCAAAACTTCTTCCTAAACTGTAGCTACTCATTTAAAGTGCAGATATTTTATAAACAATTTTTTTAATTTTCATAATACATGAGAGGACAATACCCAAAATTATAGAAGTCATAGCCCCAGCATGGAACCCCTAACTCGATCTAAATACCCATGCATTGGCTTGTGATCATCTATCAACGTATCGTTCCATTTAATTTACAATATACAAGAAGGATGTAGTTATAACGTGGATGCAATGGTGTCTAATTACAATGTTAGAAGTGACATCCACAACAGTAAATTGCTTTATAGCGCAACAAAGAGCTTGATCGTATTTCGTTGAACCATTTTTCTGATTCTTGCATGCATGCTCAGATTTGTACCCTGTCATTCTGCATGTGCATGTTTTGAATCTGATTCATGCATCTTTATGCTATATATATGTTCTTTCTCCAACAGTTCACCCAATTTGATGATGGCGCATTGGATTCTCTAGCATGTATTATTATGCTTCTAATTTGTCAATTACAGCTTTACCCAAAATCATGAATCTATTATTTTGATAAGAGGAAGAAATTAGCATGAAGATAGAAGGTGAGAGGCATAGCCCGCAAAATGGAGATTAGATAACAAATTAAAAACTACAGACAATACCAACGTGTTGTTTTCATGCAGTTTTGTTTCCACAATTGGTCCGAGCTTCTGCTTCCTAGATAGTCCATGCATACTTTCCCATTCGATCACGTAGTTTTACAACGTTCCACGTGTAGTTTGATACTGTAACACATGGAAAGCTCTCAGAAAGGTGACCTCAGTATCAGACTCCGCAAAGCACCCTGAAGCAGTCTCCTCTCTGTAACTTGGGCAACATCCAAGGTCTCTTCCACTCAAGCTTCCGTCATTTTCTTCAAACTTGCAAACAATAAAACCGTGAGTGAAGCTATGCAACAAAGAGCCCGTGGTATTTGTTATGTATTGTGTGTAAGTTTAGTCATTTTTCTTTAAGTTTGTTAAAAAAATTATAGTTTGTGTTGTTTATAGATTGTTAAGTCTATAAACCTTTTTTTTTTCAAATCTTGGAAGTATTTAGATGTTATCTAGTTTATATGGTTATTGTTTAATTTAATATTAAAATTAGATTTTGTAAAAGTAAAAAAAAAGGTTATTTTTTTTTTTCAAGATAATGTTTTTAGTCATGTCAATTTAAATGGAGTATGTTATTAATTGTTAAAAGTTGAAATTTTACTGTTCTTGTAATGGATACATTTTCCGGCGAACTTGATGTCGAAACTTGTGGGGAGGTATGTTATAAAAAATAAAAATGATAGGAAATTGAGACTCAATGCCATATTTACTAATTAGGCAACATAAATAGGGGCATGAAGGTAACAGAGGAAGAAGGACGATCAATTTCCTCTTGTCAATTGTTAGCAACGAGACCATTTTATGAATTAGTAGCATGTTTTTATAGGTTTTCATATTTCCATTGTGTGTTGAATAAACCCCTACAACAATATTTGGAAAAGATTCATATTCCAAAGAGGCTCAATCTTTGAGGGCAGAAAAATGTTTTGAGATAAACTTGACATGGATGGTTGTCCAGATAGTTTTGAGCTCTAGGATTCTAGAGGATTCAGAAGTTGATAACCTAAGGAATGAGAACGGTACCACATAATTTAGCACACAGCTACACCTTCACAAGAGTAAAGAGGTAATTTGAAGGAGTTGTACTTGGTTTAAGCAATGTTTTCAAAGAGTAGCTACAACAGGGTATGTTTTCTCCCATGTTTGCACTAAGGAGGCACATTATAAATATTTGAGTGTATTAGTGCTACATATGATTTAGCGGGTTGATAGTAGTATACATTGTGTGGAATAATATTGTAATAAGCTATACGTGAGTAAAAATCGCTCTAGGTAATGATGGATGGATTCTAGGGAGAAGGAATAAGGATGAGAAATATTTGAGAGAAATATACGTAGTCAAATATTAGCCTTGAATCCTCATTTGTAGGAGCACATTGAGCTATATAAGTGTAATCCTTGTTCAAGAATAATTAGTTTGAATAAATCAATATTGAAGATTATTATTAGTTTATTATAAAGTTTTATTATGTCTTCAAATTGTGCAAATCTATTTTAAAGAAGCTTCCAAAGTAAAATTAACAAGTTCATTTTCAGTATAGTAAGTGTTCATTTCAATTATAGCTGTGATTTTCTTTCCAAGCATTTTAATTTCATGTAATATACTTTACGCAAAAGTGTTTCCTATACACAACCTATAGTCCCTCAATTTCTAGAAAGATTCAGTGTTGCATATACAATATTGACATTTTTCCAAACTTACAAGCACTGGGTTGATAATCAATGAAGTAGCATAGTCGATAAAATAAATGACTACCCTTCGAAAGACGTTTGTTGGGTTGTATATGAAATATTTTTCTTGCATTAGTTTAATTAGTGGTTTGATTCTGATATACATGTATTATATGAAAATATTATTATGAATATATGTCAAGGTTCCAAACTTCCAAAAACATGATAATAATATATTTATCCTAATATTTTTATATGAATATTTTAACGTATAAGTCAAATGTATAAATGAGATATATTATTATGATAATAAAAAGAAGATGACAACAGATTACCATTACCCAACCTACACAACCCATATTGACTTGTCAAAGAAAACAATTAGAGAACCATATTGTATGTGATATTTACTCTTTCTGTGTTAATTAGAATTATGTTCATGTGTACCCTTAGAATTTCCGTTTTGATTATTCAAATATAACTATCATACAAAATATTTTCTTATCATGTTCTGTAGGCAAATAATACGTAAAAGTAACTTCTTCCATAACCATTCCCAAATTTTTAAAGAGCCCAATATTGTGAAATTCTAATTTAATAACCACCAACTCCAACCCAACGAGTCGAGTCATGCCTTATATATATATATGCACGAGAACCTGTATATATTTTAATTGGCCAACCATTCTATATAAATAGGTGAAGATGAGAACCAACCTCGTTCGATAGGTCATACGAGTGAGGTACCCATTTCAACCGATACCAACGAGTCGAGGAATCTTGTCTTTTTATTGAACCCAAAAGAAGACCATGGGTGGTCAACCGATGAGGTACCCATTTCACAAGGAAGTTAATTCTTTGGAAGAAAAAAAATTGAAATGAGATAAAATATAGAAGGATGGGAATGAACAACAGCTTCTCTTTCTCTTAAGTTTGCATGACACATGTAAATTCCCTTTTATTTGAGCTGAAAGGAATTTTTGGGGAGAAATTACAGAAGAATTGCATAGTTGCTAAGAGAGAACATCAGGTCAAGAAAATTCTTGGTTTCAAGGTTAGAGGTAAGAGCCATATCCCCTTAAAAAAATTATTATGTTGTATGAAATATACGGTAGTAATTATTGTGTGTACATAATTATTATACATGGTTGTATTTGGGAATGTACATATGGAAATGTGCATACAGTATTCCCTCTTCCTAAATTGTTTAAAATATTGTTGGAGAAAATTAAAAAACATTGAAGGTGAAATCTGGATCCAAGGGATGCTAGCTGATTTCCCTTCTCGATGTTATTGGAGCTTGGAAAATGAAAATAAATACATGTTTTATTGTAAGAGTAAGTTTTTTTTTTTTTTTTAATTAATTAATCTACTCACCCAATGTACCTATTGTATGTGTACTTTGCCTCCATGAACTCAATCTATATATATATATATATATATATTTTCTTTTAAAAGAAGCCACGCTTATGTTAAATATGTAGGGGTCATTTCTTAGGCTTAGGGGTTGACGAGGGATTTATATGCCTGATGATTCATAATGCTGGTAGGCGAGTACCTCCCCCTCTTGTTTAGATGTTGCATTGTTATTTTTCTATGGAAGAAGGATGTTTTAATGATGATGTTAAGCTTTCATGGAAACGAGGAAGCTATTTTCTAGTTGATGGAAATTCCTAGAATGTTGATAAGAAAAAAAAAAATGATATAACTATGTCCAGTCTAAGTAGAATTCTGAGGAAGGACATTATTAAGTAGTTGTACATATTAGTGGTGGTTAAGAAAAGAAAAATCAGAAGCAATCATAAACTGCCTTAAGATGAGATTACAATAATCATTGCGAGTGTATTTGATACTCTAATTTGAGAAAATAGTTGTGAAATGTTCCTTAATATTGTTAATTAGTATAAGATTAATCTGTGATTTGATCATAATTTTTTTAAATGGGTTCCACAGACCAGTCTGTATGGTGTTATCAACATTTTGTACCAAATCTTCTCACAAAATATAAATGATTTATTTTCTTTAATCCTTGTTATCTCCCAAACATCAACTCCTTGTGAACAGTTGGATTGCTCTGAAAGGTTCTCCATATATTTATTGTTCATTCAATGCTTTTAGCTGATACACGATTAGTTTTTAGTGATGCACCAAACCTTGTGTTGGAATTAACAAATAAAAATAAAAATAAAAATGATGCCAGAGTCTTGCCAAGAGTTGCAATCAAGTGAAAAATTCTTTGACTCACTCCTCCTTTGTAGCGTGCTTAACAGACCTTTAGGCCCATACGTCGATCTTATTATGAAGGTTATTTATTGAAGCTAATGACTATGCTTGGTATTTCTGAGAGTCTTCATATATTTTATTGTTCAAGAAATATGCTTGTAAGAGTAAACGAACAGCAACTTGTAAGACTGCGTAATATAATTGAATTAGAAATCTAACCCAGCCTACACAGACTAAGAATTAAATTTTTTTTTTGAAGCCTGACACTATCTTCTGCCAGCTCTTCCTAGTAGATCTATCTATAAATGAGAAGCAGATGTCAGGCGCAAGTATGGTTTATAATATTCCTCCAAGGTTTATAATCCCTTGGAACGCATTGTTGCAAGGGACGAACCAAATATGGTAGATTTAAAAGAAAAATTAAAATATTTAGAAAAAAAACTTAGGGAATCATAACGACCTATGACAGATATGAGTTTAACGCCTCCTAGTATAATCAGATCAGAAATAAATAAGAAAAGATTAAGAATAGGCCCTTACTCCCATGGTTACCATCTCATCAGATTTGAACTAGGAATTGGTCGCTCGATTTGTATTCCCTTTCAAATCATAGAAAAATCAATACATTAGCTGCATATACGTAACAAAATATAACAAAGCTTTTCCTCATCGATGTGGAAACAATGGATGACTAGCCCTTCCCTGTCAACCTACAATACTGAATCAAACCAGTCCTCTTCCTCTCTCCTCCATTCTCTATTCGGTGGCACTAGAAAGAAGAGTTGCTCAGGGAAGAATGACAGCTAGGCCATAACGATAAGATTGTTTTTTAAGGGCATTCATAGATCAATGGTTATTATCACTTCCATGTAACGGCCGGTAAAAGTCCCTTGGCAACTTGATTCTATCTTTTTTCATGTCTAAGAATTATTTATATATATAGAGAGAGGGGTAAGACTTACTTTATCAAAAAGTGCCATATTTTAGGTTGCTTGCCTATATCATGCGGCATGCATAATGTGGGTTTTTTTACATTTTTCATTGAATTTTGTCTTTGTTTTTCTATCTCCAAAGCATAATATATATGAATGGAATTAAAAATAAAAATCAACATATTACAAGGATATTTTTTTTTTAAATTTTTATTTGATTGGGTAGATAAACATGGATTTTGAAGATTCTGAAAATTAATTAAAGGAGAGAAAGATATTACATTCATATTTTAGTGGGATAAAACTTCTAACAATAATGAATAGGTCCAAACAATTACAAAAACAAACGAGTCAAGAAAGTAAAGCCAAGCACGATTGTACAATAGAACCGACAAAAAACAAACAAACTTGTTGCTACTACGAATACTTTTGTAAAAATTACGTCAATTTTTTACATGTCTTCCGCAACACAGAGCCCTACTAAACTGAAGGTCAAACTAGATTTTTGCCTTTCTCAGGTCCCCTTACCAGAGGGTCATACTAGAAAACTAGGCCTCTAATCTTTTGTTATTTTTCCTTTTTTAAACTTTGGTACATCCACCCAAAACTTCCACAATTTCAGGGTCAAGTGGTATGGAGATTTAGATTGATTTAAAGGGTTGAGTTTTGTCTTCCACTAAAACCACAACCATTTATTCTGTGCTTGGGACTTCTAGCTTTCGATTAGCCTCCCTAGAGATAGCGAGAGTTTTTGAAACTGAATCCAACTCCCTCTCAAATGGAGTTAATGAATCAACCTTAGAGACATCTTTTGTGGGGGGAGAGCTTGCAGAAGGCTCAATCTTGTCTGAAGACAATTCAAAATCTTCACTATTAGGTTTAGGGAATTCATTGAAAGGTGTGCAGGGCAAAAGTCTTTCCACTAAGAGGTTTCTTTCTTTCTTTTGATGTTACTGCACTTTTTGCTCAGATGGTTGGTATTGAAGCATTTACGATAACAAAATAGTAGGTCTTCATAATCGATAGGTTGAGACCAATAGTAGTCATCGACTTGTAGCATGATTTTTTCAGGTAGATCCTTTAAGGTACCAACATGAACTAGTATTTTGGCAAAGGTGGTATGAGAAAAAGAGGTAGTTTCTAAGTGTGTTTATAGAAACGTGCCTAGGGAGTTTCATATAGCTTTGAAACTAGGTGCAAACCAAAACTAGAATGGGAGGTAGGGAAGGCGAATCTAGATAGATCTTTCATTTAAAGGTTTTGTGAGGAGGTTAAAGAATGGGGACCAAGATTTTCGGATTAAGCACTGGTGATTCCGACTCTAGGGTTGACTTTGAATTGGATCTTTATCCTCAATACAATAAAAAATAATGATAAAAAAATTCTTTGCACTTGGATAAATTTCGAGTCTAGATTGTAAAAGGGGTTGCCATTGCTCCAAGATCCAAGAATGTAAGTCTTAAAATTCTACCCAGAAATTTGCAAACTTACAAGTAATGTCATTGGATGAGATTTTTTTTTTCCATGAAAAAGTACCTCCTTAGTCTCTTCCTCGTTGAAAGTGACCATAGTAGATGAAGAGGCGGCTTTAAGAGGCTTTGGGCCTGCTCTGGGCGGTGGCTTTGAGGCAGCTTCAGCAAATGATTTTGATTTTGACTGGTTCTCCGCCGTGTCTTCCAGCTGAAACCCCTTTCAACAGGAGGGAGGAGATCTGGGTCGAGCACGTTATTCGTAGTCAAGCCAGCTAGGGTGTCTACCGCCGTTGCCACGCGAAGCTTTTTGCCATTAGTTTCCTTTGTTGGGCGGGATCCAGCAGAGTGGCCGTCAAGACAGGGGAACCCGGCCCTTTTTCATCCACGAAAAATATTCTGCGCCATGCCCCAGGGTCTGTAGTGAGAGGAACATCAGAGAGGGTGACCAGAACGGTTGACCGTAGTTGGGAGCTGCTTGAATCAGGTGCAGCGTGGGAGGGAGGTCCAAGGTTTTCACCGTTTGAATCTTCAGCGGGCGGGAAGCGTAGCGGGGTCAGAGCCATGGGGCAGAATTGGACATAAATCAAAGAAATAAACACCTTCAAAGAATAAGATAAAATTATGCAAATAAAAAAAAATGAATTTTAGTCAAAGAAATAAAATTATGTAAATAAAAAAAAGAATTTTAGTCAACGAAATAAACACCTTCAAAGATTCTCCAAAATAAATCAAAGCGAAAGGACATTCCAATAAAATGAAAGCATCAATTATCCATGATTTAACTAAGTTACCAACAACGGACATAAAACACTTAATGCTTAATAACTAAGTTCATGTAGGCCATCAAGGCAGCCTACTTATCTATTGTATACCCGTTCTTTTCCTCAGGGGTTAAATTTGACGGTCACCCTTACCCGTCAAGATTTTTTTTTGTGACGGTTTCAAACTAATGTTACTTTGCATGTGACGTTCATTTTTTATTTTTGACTTTCATAATTTTGTATAGAAACCAACTAAAGTTTGTTTTTATTGCTTGTATTGCAGAAAAAGAACATTCACTATGACTACACACATTACCTTGAGGATGCTCTATCATTGAAAGGGCTCGTGTTCCTATTTTCAATGTGAGATTGGTCTAATAGTACTTCAAAACTTCCTAAATGTAATTTTTCCCCTTTGGTTACAGCTCTGCCACAAGCATGGGGTGATGCATAAGGATCTGAAGCCAGAGAATTTCTTATTTGCAAATAAGAAGGAGAATTCTCCTTTAAAGGCCATTGATTTTGGACTCTCCGTGTTTTTTAAACCTCGTAAGTCAGACCTTATTTCCTTCTCCAATTGATGAATATTCATATGGATGTTTACCTTTTCATATATGGTCACTTGGTGTATCTTAGTATTATTCAGTTCTTTCCATTTTTTTATGAAAATAGATAATCTTATCATATCTAAACATAAGAGTAAATAGATAATGTTCGAATTCCCACACCACAGTAACATGGACCATAAGTTGGAAATGCCACAGGTTGTGGAGTATTAAAGATGGGGTACTTTTGAAAGTGTCTAACCTGAAATGCAAAAGAAAAAAATATAGTACAATTTTGCTACCACTGGACATCAATGCAAATTCTTCTTCAACTGCAGGGATGGCTTTCCACATTCATACAAATTGCTTTACACAAGACATACATACTTTTAGAATAATGCATTTCAAAATAAATTGACTGCAATTCATATCGTCTACATTAAAGGCTACGAATAGTGGCCAAATCTGTTGAAAACAAAACATTTCCAACGCAAATGCACGCATTTGTCTTTCTTCAATACAAACGTTAAATATAAAAAGTAAAAGCAACATACTTACGCTGGCATCTATGAATGCAGGAAAGCGAGGGCGCTTTTTGTAAGGAAAGGGTTTGTCTTCCTCCCCCTGAACATGCTATTGCGCCGACAGCAGCAGCAACGCCATTCGCCCTTTGCAATTCTTCAACTGTATATTGGTATTGTGGACTATGGTATTGTGGCATTATTATAGTTACAGCCTTACAGGGGACTGGGGAGTTGGTGGGGACCTGTGGCGTCGGGGACTCTTAGCCTGGACTCTGGAGGATTATAATTTATGATTCATGGCCGCCTTCAGGTGATATGACCGCATGATCCACGTTCACCTCAGCAAAATCTTTTGAGAGCTCCCAAGAAAATTGTGAGGACTGCTTCTAGTTCTCGCCTTTGAACTTTCTATATTATTGTGTGAATGGTACTACATGCATGATGCGGTCTTATGATGCTTTGAAGACTGGAGTTTGGGATTTGAAGTTGGGAGGATAAAACATTAATGAGATTGAGAAGTTCTCAACTGTTCATGATTTCTTTGTATCCTCCTAGCGGCGGTCCGTATCTTGGACTTTGGAAGAATTTAATGTGGACTGCAGTCTGCGACCTGTGTTGAAGAAATGGAGTGCTTGCGCGACTCATAGGGTGTAGCCTGTAGGTTGTAGGCTTGTAGGCGTAGCAGTCACTAGCAGTAGCAGGCTCCCTAGATCGTTATCATATAAAACGGCCATTTTAAAAACTTAGACGTCATAATGACAGTTTTTAATAAAATTTCCCTGTCACTTGATACGTTTCAAAAAAATTTCCCCCTGTATTTTACGTTTAAAATGGTTAAAAATGCCTAAACCAGCGTCAAATTTAACCCCTGCCTTCCCTAATTGGATATAAGTATGCTATTAGGGCCTTTCAAAATAGCTCGATCCTTAATATTTATGACAACATAATACTCTTAGATATTTATATGTATTTTTATAGGCGTGAGGTTCTAATCCTTGTTTTTGTGCACTATTTGATTAGGGTATTTATTCAATTCTCTTCGTCTCTCTTTTAATGTATCTATTTTGGAGGTGAATATTGGTGCGACACGATTTTTTATAGGTCCAAGTTACATTTAATGCGATCATGATTGTTGTAATTTTATCACGTGTGCACTAACAACAAAAAAAAAGGATAAAACACAACATAACAAACAACTCTTTAAACAACAACAGCGAACATGATAACAAGAAGCGGAAACGACGAAAGGCACTGAAGCTTCCCTTCCCACCTTCCATCAACAGGTGGTCCTCATCCAAGATAAGAGGCTCCCACCCATACTTTTAAGTTGAAACCCAGCCTCCCTCCCCCTGCAAGCGCCTCACTTCCTCATATGTCATGTAAGAATGCGAGGTAATGCGGGTTAGATCCCGGATTGATGTTTTGTCGAAAAATTGGCCATTTACCTGGAATTTAATTCAGATCGTCGGCAGTCAGTTTCCACAAAGACATTTAGTTGCGTTATCTTATTCAATTGCTGGAGTGGTGTATTCTTATGTTTGCATTTTCTTAACTAATTATATTCCTCAATAATTATTCAGAACTGCGTAGAGGACATTCTGTGTTATTTTAAATAGAACATCTGAGCCCAAACACTCCATTAATCGATCCGCAATTTATCAGAAATTTGTTTTGTAAGATCAACATGGCTGTTATTACCAATCACCTTCTATCAAAATTAGTCGTTCTTATGGCTGTGGCAGCTACCCAGGTTGCTTCTGATTCTTCCCAGCTGAGCCCTGATTTCTACTTCCATTCATGTCCTGCTGCTTTGGATATTGTAAGATCGGTTGTCAAAAAGGCAGTTCAGAAGGAAGCTCGCATGGCAGCCTCTCTGCTTCGCCTTCATTTCCACGACTGTTTTGTTCAAGTAAATATTATTCTCTACCAGCGTTAGACATAGCAGCTTTATCCAATAAAATAGATGATTAATGATTTAATTGATTTTTGACAGGGTTGTGACGGTTCGGTGTTGCTGGACGACACTACAACATTCACAGGGGAGAAGACTGCAAAACCAAATAATGCTTCCATCAGAGGATTCAACGTCGTAGACGACATCAAAACTAAGTTAGAGAAAGAGTGTGCAGGAACTGTGTCATGCGCTGACATCCTTGCCATTGCAGCTCGCGACTCTGTCGTCCTGGTATATTTTTTCTCAAATTGTTCTCTTATTCCAAATGACTTTATTGTTTAAACATATGTAGAATAATGCAAATGTTGTAAATGCAGAGCGGAGGACCAGGGTGGATTGTACCGCTGGGAAGACGGGATTCCAGAAGCGCGAGTTTGAGCGGAGCAAATACAGATCTTCCCGCGCCTAATTCCACTTTGCAGACTCTTATCACTAAATTCAATCATCAAGGCCTTAATCACGTCGACTTGGTAGCACTTTCAGGTATCCAAACATCATAATTATAATTTACCCTTCAATATTTAATGAGATAGTTTGATTGAGTGGTGAAACATAAAACTAATGGAAATACAGGTGGTCACACCATCGGCCTCTCAAGATGCATAAGCTTCAGGCAAAGACTTTACGGCCGTCAGAATGGACATGGACAAACACAGAAAATAAATAACAGTTATTTGGTGGATTTGAAATCAAGGTGCCCGAGATCAGGCGGAAATGGCAAGCTATCTCCCTTAGATGTCGTCAGCCCCGCCAGATTTGACAATAGCTATTTCAAAAATTTGAAGAGTTTAAAGGGGCTTTTAATTACCGATCAGGTGTTGTATTTCAGCAAAATTAAGAACCACCTGACAAAGAAACTTGTGAAATCATACGCTGCAGAGGAGGAGGAGTTTATGAAGCAATTTGCAGAGTCGATGGTTAAGATGGGCAACATCAAACCGCTGACTGGATCGCAGGGAGAGATCAGAAAGCATTGCCGTCGAATGAATAGGAGGAGTTTATGAAGCAATTTGCAGAGTCGATGGTGAAGATGGGCAACATCAAACCGCTGACTGGATCGCAGGGAGAGATCAGAAAGCATTGACACCAAAAATAACTTGTTTTCAGTTTTGTGTTTCAAGCAATTTAAACACCAACTGCCTTAATTTAAGTCGTGATTTAAGATTGTGAGTCATGATTGTAAGACTATTCTTCCATTTCTTCATAATTCAAAGTAGCCACACATTTACATAATTCACAATAGTGGCACATTTTTATTGGAATAGGAAATAATATAAGAGCACTTTTGATTACAGTACTGTATTAGCACACATTCTTCTTATTTTTCAGTAATTGTTCGAAGTTGAAACATGCATGTGAATATGATTCTGAAACATTTACAAAAATTGTAAGAGAATACCGGGTGTATGACAACGAGATATTATCTCCTTGCTCAAACCATTGAAAAATGGAAATGTATCAGCAGTTGGGAAAGAAACAATTGTTCATAACGCCCATAAGCCTCTTCAATGTTTGCAGGAACAAAACAAATTTAAGCAAGAAAGACATTACAAGTATATGGGGTTTCTTCAACAATTACTTTTAATATTAAAATATAAAAAAGCGAAGCATAATGTAGCGGAAAACATATTTTCTATGCCACGAATTGCAAAATAAATTTCAGCTTTCGAAACATACTTCAATGGTGAGTCTTTCATAAACAATAAACAATGCTTGTGACGAAGCATGGATTAAAGTTGCAGATTTTGAAGAGATATAATCATTTGAGGATAAATATAGTAATGTAATAATTTAAATTTAGTCATGAGTACTTGATTATATTTGTTTTATTTATTTATATTGTTAATTAATTTGTACATATAATTAATAATTATTTTGTCATTTCATTTTATCTTAAGTTTAAAGGAGGACCTACTTTATTTTAAAGCCGTCATCTATTGTATATAAAAATGTTATTATTACTAAAAATATGACTGTGCATTTGTATGTCTCAGTACAGACCTATAATCCAATAGGTTTCCTTACCAGACAAAATTGACTAATAGGGACAATAATGGTAAACATTACTACCACTATCCAATAGTCATGTCTGAAGCCCTCAAATGGTCATATTTTCAAATTAAACCTTCCCTAAGGTCATCCTCCATGTTTTTAGGCTTCTTAGCGTGTGGTCATCATGTTGGAATTGCCACGAAGTCACGTTAAAATCACTTATTACATAATTGAGAAATTCAATTCAAAGGCTTATTGACACAAGTGCACATTAGACAAAAAATTTATATTCTTCCCAATTCAAGTTCTAAACACCTTAGCAATCTTCAATGATATTTAAAACTAGTTTTATGCAGTCTTAATTCCAGTCTTAATTCTAAATGATCATGTATTCAAGTTGATTTTATATGCATTTATATAGTTAAAGGAACACAATTGCACAAATCACTTAAGTGAGAGAATTACATTGGGTTTGATTTATCTCATCAAAGTATTAGATATGTAGGTAACATTCAGTCATTGTAGTGATGATTGGGGTCAGTTCAACCCAATTACACTCACCTTTTTTATGCTTATAGGTCATTCAATAATTTCATGCCCTATTAAAGTTTTCAAATGTAAGAAGAAACTATATATGCAGATCTCTTGCGCATCTCCAAAGGTAAAATCAGTGCACACAAGCTTATTTTCCATTGTCGCATATCATTGTGTCCTAAATTCTTATTTCTCGTAAAATAAAAAATTAATGGACAGAGACAATAGCAATCAACGATCATGTCCTTATCTAACATTCTTGTCCTTATGCGATCTTCGATCTAGATTCTAGGAAAATTATGGGTTTGATCTTGTTTTCATATTTCTTCTTTATTTTAGCCAACTTAGTTACCCAGATGGTCAAAGATCTAAGTTCATTCTTCATTTGCATAATATAATCTTGTTTGTCATTGATTTTTTTCATTCATTTCAGTCATTTACCTTCAATTTACTACTTAAAAGTGCATTTATAACACCCTACATTAATCTGTTCTATTTATATGAATTTGGGTTAATTTCAATATTAATTCAATTCAAGATAAAAAGAGTAAATATATAAGATAAAATTAATTTTTGCTTTAAAGACAAGGTACTCTACATACATATATATATATATATATATATATATATATATATATATATATATATTGATACATGTTCACATTTAGGAATGAACCATCTATCCCTCAGTTGATTGACAATCTGTAGTTAATGCTAGAATATGAATATGATCATGTTTCCTTATTGTTGATGCATGGTGTACTTTGGTGTGACCACATCATAGGGTATGAGGGTTACCAATAGTAGTGTGTTGGCCCCGTTGACTAACTGGTTGATACACAAGGACAAAAAAGTAAATAAAGTTCATTAATTGTATTTAATGTGATATCTGTTAGTGGCAAGGCTATGGAAAATCTATTTATTTTTCAAAAATCTGCACAATGAAACTTTCATTTTTTTAATTCAGTGTGATAGCTGTAAATTCATAGATTAAGGATTGAACATATAAGGACTATGAGATGGGTTAAGATTGGATTCGTTTCTCTGTGTGAATGCAATGAGAATGTTTTGTATGCCTAAGTTTAGTTTCTAACATTGATATAATTTAATTTTTTGGCAATAAGGTTTGTGGTGGAAAATGTTTGTGCATGATTTTTTGTATCCTAATGGCATGAATAGCTCTAAGTGCATAAAAAAGGGAGTGAGCACATAACCATTGCGAGGTGAGGTATGATCGTATTAGATTGTCTAGATGAGTGGGATGAGAATATTTAACATGTTTAGGTTTTATTACTGATACTTATACATTTTTTCCTTTTGCAATAAGGTTTATGGTGGAAAATATCTGTGGATGGGTGTCTTTATCCTTGTGGCTAAAAGTATGTGTTTACAAAAGTGAGAGCTATAAATATGGAAATGATGTATGGTTATGATTTAGTTTTTTGGTTGTTGGTAATGTAGTTTTTTTCTAAATTCATTAAGATGATAGTGGATATTGAAAATGGATTTTTGATAGCGAGTTTCAAATGTCATTTAGACTTAATATCTCAACATGCATAGGTTAGAGTTAGGTCATGTGACCATTATCATATCATTTTTTAATAAGGTCTTTGGTAGATTTTTTTTGTGTATAGTTGTCTCTATCAACATGGTAGAAAGGCTAAACTATTTTTGGTTATGATTTGGTGTGTTTTCCATTTGTAATACAATCATTTGGTTCTTTAAGATGAAAACCTAGATTAAAAAGAGGTTTTCGATAGTTTTTTCACATCTTTGTGGGTTTGAAATGTCACGTAGTTTTGATAGATTAACATGCATAAACCAAAGTTTGGGCATGTAGTCATTTTTAGAAATTTTTAAATTTATTTATATGGTATGCAAATTAGAAAATAATTGTGTATAGTTGTCTCTATTCTTATGATGGAAAAAAACTAGTATCTTTTTAGTTTTTGAACAATGAAATACTCATTTTCTTATTCAGTGTGAGTTTTTAATATCTCTACACACATGGACTAAGGACTTGCCATGCAAACATTTCAATGCGAGTTAAGATTGAATTAGTTTCTCAGTGTGGATGCAATAAAAATATTTTTTATGTGTAAGTTTTATTATAGACATTCATATAAATTATTTTTTGGTTAACAATGTCAATCTAAAAATAATAATGAATTACATATAAAAAAAGAATGATTTTTTAAACCAATTTTAATCTATAAAAAATAAAAAATAAAAAATAAAAAATAAAAAATAAAAAATACAAAATAAAAAATAAAAAATAAAATCAAAATTTTGACTAGTTATTTCATTTTGAATGTCTCATTTTTATTTCTTTGTGAGTTGTGATTGTAATTAATTTGAAAGAAAATATTACAAAATCAAAATGGAAATTTTAATTTAATTTTTTTATAGACATATTTGTATACATTTTTTTACATACATTTATTCATTTATTCATATTCCCTAATTGAATGGTGCCCCACTTATGTATCAATACCTATATCTCCAAGTTTCTCGATAACTATGCACTTAATTTTTTCCCATATTTATTTGTTTGATTTAATTTTTTTAGAAAATCAAGGGTATGTAGTATTTTCAATACAAGTGAAAAATAAAATATGCTTCACTATATGCCCATATTTATAATGTTGTAACCTTATAAAACCTAAATTTAAGACTATATAGCTAGAAAAGGGCTCAAGCAATATGGAAGGGAGTTATGAAAAATAATGAATCAATGAGAGAGGTATGTTGTGTGTGTGTGTGTGTGCGTGCATGAATGTAAGGATGCAAATAATTATTTAATGTGTTATTTATCCAAACTAATGGTGGGAACTAAATAATAACTTTCATAATTTGGATGAGAATAATAAATTGAGGTTTCAAAAAATAACAAAATCATGACCCTAAAAGATTTTAGATAAGTTTATTTAGAACAAGATTGTATTGGAACTCTGAATTGAATTTGATATTTTGGATAAGAATGAAAAAATAAAGATAAAAAATAAAACAAAATCATGAGCTTGAAAACCTATTCAAAAGTTGTTTTTATACAATAACATATTGGGTTTCCATAAAAACCCTAAACATCCTTTTTGTTGTATTACATTTTTAATCTTGCAAGTTAGTCATAAAGAACATAATTATAATATGTACTATCTAAATATAAATTTGTTTAATTTGAGGTAGCCAATCATTTGTGTTATTAAAAGGACATAACTTACCTTGATTTGATGGTAATTTTAACCAAAATCTGTATACTTATTTAACCACAAAATTCCTTCTAATGATAAAATTGAGCTTTGACATGAAATAATCACAAACCTATAGACATATACAACCTTTTATGAGAATAAGAAATGTACTAATACTACATACCCAATATTTGTTCTATGCAATGTTGATCTATCAAAATTACATGGCATTCCAAACCCTAAAAGGCATGGAAAAATTATAAAAACCATTTTTAATCTCTACTGTCATCCTAAAGAAATGGAAATACTACTTTATAAATGACTAATAAATGAAATCATAATCATAAATCCTTTTGAATTTTAAGGATGTCACCTTTTCAAACTAATGATTAATGTGGTGAAGATATAAACGACCATGCATAATGTTTCAAACACACAATAAATTTTTACATAAACCCTTAGAAGAGCCATAAACATTCACAATGGTATATATAAAATAATCCAATGATTTTATGCCACCAAACAACATAGTACTATTAAAAATATATGAAGGCATAACCCCTTATTTGTGTTATTCATAGGACATATCTTACCTTATAATTACAAAACAAGGCTTTGTCAAGAATGAAATCATGACCCTACAAATATGTACATATGTTTATGACATGAAGTAGTGTATTGATTTAAAAAATTGGCATCATTGTCATAAAAAAACTAAGATAAACATAATATGATCACAATATTTATGCAAAGACATTAATTCAAACTTAACTCACCTCCAAAATACTACATGCCCAGTCTCTATCTTATGCAACTCAAGCTATCAAAATGATTTGCCAAACTTGCTCTCATAGATGACGAGATCAAATGTATATTAGATTATTTTAATATGTCATTAATTGAAGCATTAGTTTAGTTTTATGAACATTAAAAAAAAACTCATCCTTACATATGCATTGAAATCCACCTAAAAAAAATCAATAACATAAAACAAAACAAAAAAAATTCGCAAAACAAACTTGTCAGCATGGAAAAAGGTACCCATGACATCACTTGGATTTATTTACCACTTGCCATTCCACATATGTCATGCTTAGTTGATAATAGGATAATGATGTTGGAGAGTTTTCAATGATGTCATGGAGATACCTTGGTGAGTGGATGAAGTGCCTTGATAGTCTATGTGACAATGACAAAGTGTGCAATGTGCTTGTCCTAGTATGCTTGGTTGATCTTTTATTTTGGCATGAATAATGATGTTCAAGTATGAGTATGATGATTTTAGGATGTGAAAGAGGTACCTAATATGTTTTATATACTTTGACTACTTGTGTTCATGAGTGGAATTCATCTGGTTGTCCATAGTTTTAATCTAGACATTTTGGGTCTACCATCTGAGTAGGCAGTTTGATGACATCACCATTACCATGTGTGGATGAGTCAGGAGGAAATGGTCACATGGGTTTGTTAAATATTATGAATAGTTATTATGTGATAAATATAAGGTCATGCACCTAAGTGTATCAAAACATATGCAAGTGCACATTTGGGCTCTCAAGCATATTGATGGTATTTTCCCATACTTAGCCAAATTTGCGTAAGGCAAGAAAGAGTCAAGTAAGCAGTTTGATGGTGGAATATCTCACTCATGTGGATGTTTCAAGATAAAGTGATCATATGGGTTTGTTATGTTTTGATCCTAGTTTATTTTTGTTAAATTTTAGATCATGTGATGAAGCACATCAAAATATATACATGAGAAAAGTTAGCCTTCCAAGCAGTTCTAAGCATAGTTGGCTCTGTGGAAGAAAAAAATGAGTGAGAATTTTAATGTCATTATATCTCGCATGTGAGAAGGTTTTAGGATTAGTTTAACACATGTTTATATTATTCCTATGTGAGGATATCATATGGTCTAAATTTGAGAACATGCACTTAAATGAAGCAAAAGATATGGAGGTGCAAACTTGGCCTTTCAGGGAGATAAGCAATGGTTCCAATAGTCTTTTTTGAGAAAGGATAAATAATAAGGCCAAATGGAGATATATATTTATTGAATGGTGTGTAGTGACTGATAAGGACCTAGTTGATATGTAAAGATCAACAGTGTGCAAGAGTTCATACATCTAAATCTATGATGCACAAGAAGTCAAAGAGGTCAAAGTGTTCAAAGTTTAATGACAAGAAAAGATAAAGATCAATATTATTTTAGGATCAACGATGAGTGGATGTTCATACTAATTAACATCAATGGTGTGTAATAAAGTCAAGAGGTTAAAGTAATAGTTTTCTATCATGACTAAAGTAAGGGCAATCTTGAATAGATTGATGGAGTGTATGCAGTCAAAATTTATAGATTGCATGAGATGAGGTCAACATGTTCAAGATTTAAAATTTGGGAATGGCTTCTATATGCATTAAATATCAAATGAGATCGATGGTGTGTGATAAATATGAGGTAATGAGGACATGAGATTCAAGCATGGTGTTTAATGTTTAACTGTGATTGTTTACATTTGAAAATTTGAAATTAACAAAGGAAAAACCGATATGTGGTTTTTGGACCATATCTTTCGATCCAGGTAGAATTTGACCATAGTGTAAAAATTAAATATATAAAAGATTCCAAACACATCTAGTAATATATATTTAAATATATGAATGTGATTACAATCAAATATATCGAGCCTAGAAGTTGACTGTGTGTTCATGCTTTTTTTGCAAGTGACTCAAGAAAGATAATTGAGCTTGTGTAGATGATGTTTTGATGTTTCATGATAAATTAGATATTGGGGAGTGTTTTAGATTCCATGAGGATTATCTATGTGTATTATTAAGGTTTGATCAATCATATGCAGTATGAACAACGGTTTAGAAGTCAATTGTGTATTTGTTTATGGTGATTGTGTGCATAGAATGTTAATTGAGCTTGACTAGAAGAGTGAAATAATGATTGTAAGCATTTGAGGATGACTAAGGGGTCATGTAGTGTGGAAATATGATTTTGTACATACTCCTATTTTCTCATTTTGCTTGATGATGTTGTATATGGGTGAATAGGTCTCTATGAGACCTATAAGAGCTACAAGGGCCTTATTGAAAGGTGTAGTTGCTTAAAGGTGAATTATAGATGATTAGACTGACCTATGGAGATGTAATTGAGATATGTATTTATGTTTTACATGCCTAAAGGGTTAATTCAAGTCTACTAGCTAGCCATGATGTTGTTAATCATGAAAGCCCTATTTATAGAGAAACTAAAGGGGATGGTTTCTAGGCTTGTGAGAGGAGTGGTGTGTGCAATGAAATAAAGAAGAGAAGAGGTCGAGAGTGCCCAATGGTTGGGTTGATGAGCAAAGTAGAGTGAAGACTATGCGTATGACCTGTATGTCATATTTTTGATGTTTGAATAGTGGTTTTATAGGTTGAGGTTGAGTGAAGGATAACTTGTGGTTGTGTGAGCTTGGTGGCTAGTTTGAGAGATTGATTAGAGTGTGGACTGTGTGTATGACCACCTAAACATGTTGTTAATATGGTGATTTTTTTTTTATAGCTGTGCTGAAGTGAGTATGAGTGAAGAGTTGGAGAGTGGGTTAGTTTGGATACGTAATGTGTCCTAATTGATCTTTGTGTGTTGGTACAAGTATGTAATGTGCTTTGGCCAACATGGAGTATTAGGTGAAAGAGTGAAGGTGAAGAGTGATTAATAGAGATCCATCATTAGGTGTTGAAGACATCAATACTAAGTTGGAAGTGTTCAAAGGAGGGTCTAAAGGACTTGGTCTTCCTTAGGGGCAGTTACTCCTTATGAAACCAGTGTTTTACTAGATACCTTTGGTCAGGAGGATATGATCAAGGTTTGTTGGTATAAAGGAGTTGATCAATATATTTTTTGTAATTGATTATAGGATATTAGTCTAGCTATGTTTTAGGATTGAGAATGGGTTTTAATCCCCACGATGGTTTCCCATAAGAACTATGTGTTACATGTTTTATCTTGTGTATGCATTGAATGAATGAGCTCTTTTATTAATGTTGCTTGCTCAAGTTGATATATACTGATTATTTAATAGTTTGAAAGGGATGTAATTATAATTAAATTTTTTGGCTCATTGATTCACCCCTCCATCTGTGATTATATGTCTAACAATTGGTATCAGAGTGGGTCCTTTGGGGAAGCCTAACAACTTTAAGGTGATCCTAAGTAGGTATAAAGATGGCTAAGAAGTTGAAGAAAGAAAATCAACAGTGGAAGGCTATGATCAAGGCACTTGAAGAACATATATGTACTTTGAAGAAAGATACTAAAGAGGATGAGAATTTTATCAATGATCTCAAGGTTCAGCTAGTAGACACCAAGATAAGATTATGTTCAAAAGAAAAGGACATCATGTTTGATAAATAAGCTTGCCATGACAGTAGAGAAGATGACAACAAAGAAGAAAATAAGTATCAAGAAAAGATGAAGTCTATTGAAGCACATGCATATAGATTGAAAGACATGGCCAACAATGTCAAAGAGGATGAAGAGAAGATCAATATTCTTGAGGATAAATTAAGGACTGCAAATGCAAATTTGAAAGCAAAAGAAGATGAATGCAATAAGTTGAAGGTTGAAATGAAGTCACTAAAAAATGAGCATGAGCTTGTTATTGTCAAATTGGATAAGCTAGAGGAGAAGCATGAGAATCCTAAGTATGTCAAGGATAATGCAAGCTTTGAAATCAATGTAAGAAGGTCTATTAGACAACCAAATACTTCAATGTATGCTAGTTTTTTCCATGGTCATTGTTTTACATGTAATAAATATGGTCATAGAGATAAGAACTATAGAAGGAAGTCATCCAATTATAGACATTCATGGAGCTTTGATAGAAGGATTTTTTGGCCAAAAATTGATCATAGTTCAAATTTGTCAAAGGGTATGAATGATGTTATTTATTTTTGTTGTCATAAGAGTGGACATATTACTAGATTTTATCCAAATAATGTTAAGAGGTCTTCAAGGTATGTCAAAGGATATGGATTTCCTAGAAGGTTTAAAAAAGGATAAACTTAGGTATGGAAACCAAATGTAATCATTGTTGATTTTATAGTCATGAGGATAATAGGAAAGTTATTCTAGAAGGCTATGATGTAGATCATGATAATATTAAATGTCAAGTAAGTAAGATGGTTGTAGAAGATGAGAAGAGTTAGACTATGGTATGGAAAATTGAGGTAGTAAAAATGAAGGAGACTAACCCTGTTGTGTCCAAGAGTCTTGATGGATTATTTGCCAAGATGGAGAAAGGATCATAAGTAAAAGAAAGTCAAAAGTGTTTGTTGATAGATTTTATTGACAATTCTAAATTTATGAATGAAGAGATCAATTTCAAAGAGAATAAAAAGGTGTCGGTTGAAAAAAAGTTTTGAGGTATGTATGGATCCAAGTGAACATCCTACTATTGTTGAACAAGTTTCTCGTGATGATATTCCAAGCTGCAAGGTTGACTCTTCAAATGAAAAGGCATGCCAAGATTCCATAATTGTTCTATGTGTTATCAATTATATCTTATAAGAGAAGGAGAGTGATATAGAAAAGGAATTAGTTGTCACAGTTAAGACTAAGAAGAAGAACAAGAACAAGAAAAATAATTCTTATAGCTATAAAAGGATTTTAGTGGTTACTAAGGAGATTTGGGCCACTCCAAGCTTCACTTTATTCTAGAGAATTATGATGTAGAGAATATCTTTGTCTATGCTTATTAAGAGACTCCTTATAGTGGAGAAACATGTGTTTCTATGGTATTTTTTAGAAAGTCCTATAAGGCTAGATACAAGTGTTCTTAGTTAGAATAGGTATGTCTAGGGGAAAATATGTTTAGGTGATGTCATGATGTTAATAACTGTATATGGAGTAGTCTATAGGGTTAGATTGAAGGTTCCAAGATGATAAAGGATGATTTTTGATTTTTCAAGATAATATTTTTACATAGAAAGGTTTTTTGACCTTATTCTAGCATGTTTTAGTGTTTTTTTGATCTGAAGGTATGTTGAAGTCAATTTGGAGTTTTTTGTTAGCTCTCAAGTTTCCTAGTTTGTGCTTAAGAGCTTGCAAGTCTTGAAATGGGTTATAGGAATTCAAGTTTCCAAATGGTATATAATATTTAATCTTGGTCCATAAGTGTGTAATGGTTGTCTCCAGGTGTACAATAATTTTTAGAGTTGGACATTGACTGGAAAGTGCTATGTTAACCTTGTTTGTTTTGAGATTCTAAGGTTTTGAGATCCACTAGAAAAGTGGTCTACCTTATGAGTTGAGGTATGAGGATTATTAATATGTTTAATGGGATAAATGGGTTTTAAAATCAAGCTTCACAAAGATTTGAAGGTATATGGTTCTCAAGTTATTCAAGTTTTTTTCAAGTTGGAGGCTTAATTGAATAATTGGTTTGTGAAGGAAGTATATTATAGAAGATGAGATAGTTATTGAAAATTTGTATCCTTCAATTGGAATATGATATTGATTTAGATATGAATTTTTAAGTCCTTAAGATGTATCTATTGAAAGGTGTGGGCTCTGCAAGCTTCAAATAGGGCTACAAGGAGTCTAAGACACACCTAGTGTGAAGAAGAGTGTTTTTGCTTAGTGTTTCCAAAAGAGAAAGATATTTATGTTTCAAGTAGATTTCTTAGGTTTTTTTAGATCATTTTTACTATTTATTATGTGGCATGAATTTCTATTGGTGGTCCTTGAGGTAGCTTGTGAGAGAAGGCTAAAACGTATGTGTGGTGGTTCCTAATGGTGTGTGGAGATTTGAAGATGATCAAGTGATGCAATTGCTTATAGTTCTTAGGGGGAGTCCCTATAAAATGTTTATTAATGTGTTCCATCATATTTTTATAGTTTTGTGTGTTCTTTCTTCATTAGTTGCAGTGCTTGGTGAAAGAGAGTGTTAGCATGGAGTAAGAGGAAGTTGTCAAGGTAAGCAGAAGTAGGCTCAAGGTAAGGGGGAGTTTGTATCATATTTATAAGATGGTACTTTCCTATTTATGGTATTTTTAGGTCCTCAAGATCATTTTTTTCCCACTTTGTCACTGTGTCAAAGGGGGAGAAAGTTCCTATTGTGGGAGTGCTTAAAGAGAGAGAAAGTGAGATATATATATTGCTATATATGATGTTTGTTGACATCAATGATAAAGGAGGAGATTGTTAGAGAGTTTTTAATGATGTCATGGTGATGTCATGGAGGTGATATAGTGAGTGGATGAAGTGCACTGATATTCTATGTGACAATGACAAAGTGTGCAATGCACTTGTTCTAGTATGCTTGGTTGATCTTCTATTTTGGCATGATTAGATATGTTCAGGGATGAGTATGATGATTTGAGGATGTGAAAGAGGTCCCTAAGATGTTTTATATGCTTTCAGTGATTATGTGCATAAGTGGAATTCATATGGTTGTCCATATTTTTCATCTAGACACTTTGGGTCCAGTGGTAGAAAATATGAGTAGGTAGTTTGATGACATCACCATTACCACATATGGATGAGTCAGGAGAAAATGGTCACATGGGTTTGTTTGGTATTATGCCTAGTTCCTATGCACTAAATATTAGGTAATACACCTAAGTGAATCAAAATATATGCAAGTGAAAAGTTGGGATGTCAGGCATATAGACAGTATTCTCCCATACTTTGCCATATTCGCATAAGGCAAGAAAGAATCGAGTAAATAGTTTGATGGTGGCATATCTCACTGATGTGGACATGTTAGGAGAAAGTGAGCATATGGGTTTATTTAGTTTTGAGCCTAATTTATTTGTGCTAAATTTCAGATCATGTAATGAAGCACGTAAAAATATATGCATGATCAAAGTTGGACTTTCAGGGAGTTCCAAGCATAGTTGGCTCTATTGAAGAAAGAAATATGAGTAAGAATTTTAATGTCATTATATTTCACACATGAAATTTTTTAAGGAGAAGTTTGACACATGGTTGGATTATCCTATGTGAGGATATCACATGGTCAAAATGTGAGAACATATGCTTGAGCGAAGCAAAAGATATGGATGTGCAAACTTGGCCTTTTAGGCAGATAAGCAATGGTTCCAATACTTAGTCATTTTTTAGCAAGGATAATGACCAAGACCAAATGGAGATGCTATGACTCATGGGTGATCATATAGATTGATAAAATGGTGCATGGTGCTTGATAATGACTTAAATTATCTGTAAAGATTGATGGTGTGTAGGAGTTTGTACATCTAGATCTACAATACGCATCTATCCTCAATTTTGTGTTCAAACAAGGCTACAAGGCCTTAAGGCAGTTTTTGCAATTTTGTGAGTTTTGATTCAATTATGAGTTTATAACCAAAGAGTTAGGTTTTTTATTAATTAATGAAGTTATTTTAATGTAATTAATCATAAATTAATATTTTTAAGTCTATAAAGGCAATATTTTGTGTTTTGAACCTTTAAGGCATGCTTTGCATTGTATTAGGGAAAGTCATCAAATTGAAGTTTGATTTGATATCTTGTTTTTGGTTCATTGTAGAATGTTTGTAAATTGAATGATTTTTATAAAGGTGTTTAGATGATAATTATGTCAGATTAATGACAAATTGTTCCTATTTGGTGTATATTGAATTCAATCCTTCAAGAAGGCTTGTGCACAAAAGCTTTTATGGGTAAATTGGATAAAGTTGGATTAGAAAGAATAGGAAACTTTTTAATGTGAATGTGATAGAAACTTATTGATTTATTAGTGCTATTTAACATGTGAAAATTTGTTAAAGGATGCTATAATTGTATATGAAGGCTTCTTTGAACACTTTGCATGTTTCATTGATTGAGGTGAGTAAAGAGCTAATATTAATCTTAGGTTAAGCAAGTTTTGAAACACTGATCCTTGCATCATTTTGGTTTTAGAGCCATTCAAGTTTTATATTAATTTTTTTTTTGTGGTTTTATTTGGATACTAAAGGTTTTAATTATAGTTGAGAAGCTTGGCATACAGTGCATTGGTTGTAGTTGGATAGTTGGAAGAAGGAATTTTTTGAAAGGTATGAATTTATTTGAATTGTTCATTATAGATTTTAGTTACTAAAAAAATTTCAAGTATTGATAAGGAGAGAAAAGATAAATAAAGTGGAAAACCTTGAAGCCATAAAGGCTTGAAGAAGAGAGGTAGTGAAAGCTCCAAATAATCTCAAGGAGAGCTTGGATAAAGAAAAAGAAGTCCAAGGTAAGGACTATAAAATGACTAAAAGACTAGGTATGAGAAGAAAAACCTAGGTGAGGCACTAGATATCAGGGTAAAAAATACTTTCTAATATAAATAGGTCCAATTAGGCCTAAGGAAAATAGAAAAGAGTAAAGAAAAGAGAGAATATGGAGGGCTTAATTTAGGAAAGATGCCACAAGAGGATGAAGAGTGAAGAAGGAGAGAGAGAGAGAGAGAGAGAGAGAGAGAGAGAGAGAGAGAGAGAGAGAGAGAGAGAGAGAGAGAGAGAGAGAGAGAGAGAGAGAGAGAGAGAGAGAGAGAGAGAGAGAGAGAGAGAGAGAGAGAGAGAGAAATCAAGACAATTTTTTTTTGTAAGAGTCAAGAAGATAGTAAAGCGGCCTCTCAGAGAGATTTTTGAATGAAGGCAACAAGAAGTTAGTCAATTGAGAAAATAGTTGAGAACCATAGCCAAGCAATCCAAGGAGGAAAATAAAGAGGAAAACAAGCCTCAAATATTTAAATTTGATGATTTATTATCATGTGTGTATGTAGGTACAAAGGAAGATGAAGGAAAAACCCATCTTGAGGGCATAAAACTTGAAATCATGGAAGGAGATAAACATGAACATCATGCTTACATTGAAGAAAATGCTAACTAGACCACTATATATGGTGATGTAGAGATTTTTTATCTAAAAAGAGGAGAGATGATTGGAGAAGAAGCTATTAAATAATATGAATGCCTCATTGAAGGCATGAATGAAGTTGAATTGAATCAAGGAGAAGTTGAAGAGGCTAAATGGCCTCAAAATTTTGTTTTTAATGTTAGTTTTGATGAAGAATGTAATGATATGTCCATATATGAAGATGACTTGTATAAAGAAATAATTGAATTCTTAGAAAATATCATGGGAAATAATAATTAATCACTTGATGAAGTGCTTGTGAATATTGAATTTCAATTAGAAGAGGTGTCTCAAAATGAAGACATACAAGAGGAAGAGCTAATATGGCAACAAGCCATGCAAGAGTCAGAAAATTTGAGTCTCATAGGTGATGAAAAGGCTATCAAAGAAGTTGAGATTTAGATTTTAAAGATCTTAAGTGATGAAGATGAAAAATAAGGGGAAATCATGCCTCAAGTATTTGAAACTTATTTAGGAGATGAAGAGATGGAGTTATATATATTGGACTTCATTGAAGATGAAGAGAATATTGAGCTATTTGAGCTCATATATCATGAAGAAGAGAAAGTGAAGAAAGAGATAAGAATAAAAAATTAAGAAAATAATAACTTGATAGATTATAATAAGAGAAAAATAAGATAGAAACTCCTTTGAGCAAGAGGTCAAATATTTTCCCACCAAGGGAGTTTGATGCAGGAGCATTAGGAAAACAATAGTGTAAACATGTAAATAAGTTCATTTTTGTGTTTCAAGGATCCTATAGGGTACCTTGTCAATAAATAGCCTTTAAATGGATCAAATAGTGAAATATTGGTGTATTTGGAATTTCCCTTCAAAAGTAGGAAGTTTCAATTTTAAATTAGACTTCCCTCCAAAAAGTATGTAAGGTCTATTTGAAAGATTATGTGAGGGATGTAGTCATATGTAAATGTTATTAAAATTTGGAGAGGGTCCTAAAAGATTGTAAATATGATGTGGAGTCCATATTAATTGATAAAATACACTTAAAAAACTATACACAAGGATAAGCTACATTGGAGAGTAAGACAAGGTAAACTTGACCAAGTATAAGTTGTTGAGATAAGTGTGGAAGTTGTTTCAACCTCTTACCAAACTTGGAAAAGATGATATATAATGATATGGTTAGAAATAATTTACTAATGAGGATAAATCACTATAAAATGATTCCTAGGACAATCTTCTAGACAAGTTGATAGCTTTGTAGATGATGGAAGCTTAATAAAATAGAGGATTCTTGTGTAAATAAGTCTTTTATAGACTTTTTGTACATAGTATGAAGTTTAATTTTTATGTAAATTAGTGGATTTTAGAAAAAAACTAATAATAAAGGACATTGGAGTACCTATTATTAGTAAATTAGTTTCTTATGGTATGTATTGGTCTTTTAATGCATGATTCTTAAGACAATTCTATGTTCTTGAGCTAGAATAGCTTCATTTGATAAGATAATGGTATTTGTGAATAAAGAAGGACTAAACAATGTTGGAGTATTTAGGTATATGTGTTAAATATATTAATCAGATTAAAAATCCCTTTTAAGACACAAGAAACTCAAAATAAACAAATTTGGTTTCTTTAGGACCTGGAATCAATGTTCTAAGAATCTAGCTTCTAAAAATATTCTTTTTTGAGAAAATACACACAAGAAAAATCATTGGAAATAAAAAATAAAATGTAGATTAATTTTAATCAGAACTTTTACAAGTGAAATTAGGTTCTTAAAGTCTGTACAACTAAGATTATGAATCTTTTAGCTTGCTGCCCTGTGACAGGACAACCTAGGATTTCAAGAGAAAAATTTTATTTGTGAGTTATTTAACCATAATTTTTTTTATAAACTTGTATTAATGTTAAAATAATTTTAATTTAACATATTAAAAAAAATTAATTTAATTTAGATCAGTACAGAGTGATAAAAAGAAAAAATACAGTCCTCAAACCCTGTTTTCCCACAGTCTTGGAGCATAGGAAAGGCTAAATCTTGAATTGTGAGCAAATTATTGAGATCTGTCATAAGTTGTGAGTTGGAACCTATTTTTAATGATAAAATTAATATTTTTTCTGATATTTAAACCTTTAAAATCCTTGCAAAGATAATTTGGGCTTGAATTCCACCTTATGTAGGGCTAATTAGGCCTAAAACAAATCTATAATTGTGGAAATTTAATAAAGAAAAATTTTGAGTTAGGATTTGATGTTTAAGTATTTTTTAAATGATATTAATGGGTATCTAAATCTGTAAGTTTTTTTATTTATAACCAACCCAATTAAAAGTTATCCTCAATTTTGTGTTCAAACAAGGTTATAAGGCCTTAAGGTAGTTTTTGTAATTTTGTGAGTTTTGATTCAAATATGAGTTTATATCTAAAGATTTAGATTTTTTATGAATGATTTAATTTATGTGAATGTAATGAATCATAAATTAACCTTTGGAAGGCTATAAAGACAATATTTTGTGTTTTGAGCCTTTAAGACATGATTTGCATTGTATTAAGGAAAGTCATCAAATTGAACTTTGAGTTGATCTCTTATTTTGGGTTGATGGTGGAATTTTTTTACATTGAATGATTTTTAGAAAGGTGTTCAGATGATACTTAGGTCAGATTAATGACAAATTGTTCCTATTTCATGTATAGTGAACTCAGTCCTTCAAGAAGCCTTGTGCACAAAAGCTTTTGTGGGTAAATTGGATAAAGTTGGATTAGAAAGAATGAGAAACTTATTTATGTGCATGTGATAGAATCTTATTGAGTTATTATTACTATTTAACATGTGAATTTTTTTCAAAGGATGATATAATTGTATATGAAGGCTTCTTTGAACACTTTACATGTTTCATTGATTGAGGTGAGTAAAGAGTTAATAGTAATCTTGGGTTAAGTAGATGTTGAAACAATGATACTTAGACCATTTTGGTATCATAGTCATTTAATTTTGCTCTTAAAAATAATCTTTTTATTTTATTTGGATACTAAAGGTTGTGATTACAGTTGGAAGAAATAATTTTTTGAAAGGTATGAATTCATTTGAATTGTTCGTTATAGATTTCAATTACTAAGAAAATTATAGGTATTGATAAGGAGAGGAAAAATAAGTAAAGTGGGAAGCCCTGAAACCATGAAGGCTTGAAGAAGAGAGCTAGTGAAATATCTAAATAAGCTCAAGGAGAGCTTGGATAAAGAAAGAGAAGTCCAAGGTTAGGACTAGTAGATCACCAAAAGACTAGGTAAGAGAAGAAGAGCTTAGGTGAGGTACTAGATAGCAAGGTGAAACAAAACTGCTAAGGGAAATAGGTCCAAGTAGGCCTAAGTAAAAGATAAAAGATTAAAGAGTAAAGACAAGAGATAATATGGAAGGCTTAGTTCAGGAAAGATGCCAAAAGAGGATGAAGAGTGAAGAAGTTAAGAAATGAGAGATATATTTGGAGAGAGAGATAGCTAAAATTAGAGTGATCTTAAAAAGTTTAGAGAAAGTATTAGAGGAATAAAGAAAAAAATTTGTTGTAAGAGTCAATAAGATAGTATAGTGGCCTTTCAGAGAGATTTGTGAAAGAAGAAGGCAACAAGAAGCTA
The DNA here is from genome assembly GCA_037957365.1 of Torreya grandis. Classification (NCBI taxonomy): domain Eukaryota; kingdom Viridiplantae; phylum Streptophyta; class Pinopsida; order Cupressales; family Taxaceae; genus Torreya; species Torreya grandis. Next base: position 2,463,002 of record JARHVA010001132.1, read on the forward strand.
GCCAATTGAGAAAATAGTTGAGAACTATGTCCAAGCAATCCCAAGAGGAAAATAAAGAGGCAAACAAGCCTCATGTGTTTAAATATAAAGATTTATTGTCATGTGTGTATGCAGTTATAAAGGAATATGAATGAAAATCCCATCTTGAGGGCATAAAACTTGAAAACATGGAAGGAGATAAGCATGAACATCATGCTTACATTAAAGAAAATGCTGACTGGACCACTATATAAGGTGATGAAGAGATTTGTTATCCAGAAAGAGGAGAGATGATTAGATAAGAATATATTAAAGAAGATGAATTAATAATTAAAGGCATGAATGAATTTGAATTGAATCCAGAAGCTGAAGAGGTTAAATGGCCTCAAAATTTTATTTTTAATGTTATTTTTGATGAAGAATGTAATGATATGTCCATGTATGAAGATGACTTGTATAAAGAAACAATTGAATTGTCAGATAATCTCATGGGAAATAATAATGAAGTACTTGATACAGTTATTTTGAATATTGAATTTCAGCAAGAAGAGGTGTCTCAAAATGAAGACATATAAGAGGAAGAGCTGATATGGCAGCAAACCATGCAAGAGTTAGAAAATTTGAGTCTCATAGGTGATGAAGAGGCTATCAAAGAGGCCGAGATTGAGATTTTGAAGCTCTTAAGTGATGAATATTTTAAAGAATGGGAAATCATGCCTCAATTATTTGAAACTAATTTAGTTTTTAGTTTTTCAAGTTTGAAGGATTTGAGAAATGAAGAGATAGAGTTCTATATATTGGACTTCATTGAAGATGAAGAAGATAAGATTGAGCTATTTGAGCCCATATCTCATGAATAAGATAAATTTAATAAATAAATAAGAATAACTTGAGATATTGGAAGAAAATAAAAATAAGATAGAAACTCCTTTGAGCAGGAGGTCAAATATTTTCCCACCAAGGGAGTCTGATACATGAGCATCAGGAAAATAATAGTGTAAAAATGTAAATAAGTTCATGTGTGTGTTTTAAGGATACTATAGGGTATGTTGTCATTAAATATCCTTGAAATGGATCAAATAGTGAAATAGTTTGGTATTTTGAATTTCCCTAAAAAGTAGGAAGTTTGAATTTCAAATTAGACTTCCCTCCAAAAAGTATGTAAGGTTTATTTGAAAGACTATGTGAGGGAAGTAGTTATATGTAAAGGTTATAAAACTTTGGAGAGGGTCTTAAAAGATTTTAAATATGATGTGGATTCCATTTTAATTGATAAAAGACACTTCAAAAATTATACACAAGGATAAGCTATGTTGGAGAGTAAGATAATGTAAACTTGACCAAGTATAAGTTGTTGAGATAAGTGTGGAGGTTGTTTCAACCTCTTACCAAACATGGAAAAGATGATATATCATGATATGGTTCAAAATAATTTAATATGGAGGATAAATAACTATAAAATTAGGCACAGGACAATCATTTAGACAAGTTGATAGCTTTTTAGATGATGTAAGCTCAATAAAATAGAGGATTCTTGTGTAAATAAGCCTCTTATAGGCTCTTTGTACATAGTATGAAGTTTAATTTATATGTAGATCAGTGGATTTGAGAAATAAAATAATAATAAATTCCATTGTATTACCTATCTCAATACATGAGTTTTTTATGGTATGTATTGGTCTTTTAATGAATGATTTTTGAGACAATTCTATGTTCTTGAGCTAGAATAGCTTCATTTGATAAGATAAATGGTATTTGTGAATAAATATGGAATAAATATTGTTGTATTATTTAGGTATATGTTTTAAATATCTTAATAAATTTTAAAGGACCTTTGAATACACAATAAAATCAAAATAAACAAATACGGTTTCTTTAGGGCCTGAAATCAATGTTCTAAGAATCTAGTTTCTGAAAATCTTCTTTTTTGAGAAAATACGTACAAGACCAATAATTGTAAATAAAAAATAAAAATTAGAGGAATTATAAATATAAATTTTAAAATTGGAATTAGTTTTGGAAATTATGTAAATTAAAGTTTTGATTTTTTAGCTTGTTGCCCTATGACAAGATAACCTAGGGTTTCAAGAGAAAATTTATATTTGTGACAAATTTAACCATCCAAAAATTGTATAAAATTATATAAATTTTTTCATAAGGTAATTTAAAATATTTAAATTTTTTAATTTGATTTGGATCAGTAAGGAGTGATAAAAAGCAAAAGTACAGTCCTCAAATCCTGTTTTCCCACAGTCTTAGAGCCTAAGAAAGGCTAAATCTTGAATTATGAGAAAATTATTAAGAAATGTCATAATTTGTAAGTTGTAACCTATTTTTAATGATAAAATTAATATTTTTTATGATATGGAAACCTTTAAAATCCTTGAAAAGGTAATTTGGGCTTGAATTACACTTTATGCAGGCTTAATTACGCCTAAAGTAAATATGTAATTATGGAAATTTAATAAAAGAAAGTTTTGATTTAGGATTTTATGTTTAATTATGTTGTAAATGGTATTAATGGGTATCAAAATATGTAAGGTTTTTATCTATAACCAACACAATTAAAATTTATCCTCAATTTTGTGTTCAAACAAGGCTACAAGGGCTTAAGGTAGTTTTTACAATTTTATGAGTTTTGATTCAAATCTGAGTTTCTAGCTAAGAATTTGGGGTTTTTTTATGAATGAATGAATGTATGTGAATGTAATTAATCATAAATAAACCTTTGAAATTCTAGAAAGACAAGATTTTTTGTTTTGAGCCTTTAAGGCATGCTTTGCATTGTATCAATGAAAGTCATCAAATTGAACTTTAAGTTGATCTCTTGTTTTGGGTTTATGATTGAATATTTTTAAATTGAATGATTGATGTAAAGGTGTTTAGATGATACTTAGGTAATATGAATGAAAAATTGTTCCTATTTTGTGTATAGTGAATTTAGTTCTTCAAGAAGGCTTGTGCACAAAAGCTATTGTGGGTAAATTGGATAAAGCTGGATTAGAAAGATTAGGAAACTTTTTCATGTGCATGTGATAGAACATTATTGAGTTATTAGTAATATTTAACATGTGAAAATTTGTCAAAGGATGCTAGAATTATATATGAAGGCTCCTTTGAACACTTTACATGTTTCATTGATTGAGGTGAGTAAAGAGATAATAGTAATCTTGGGTTAAACAAGTGTTGAAATAGTGATCCTTGCACTAAGTAGGCTTTAGTCAATTTTGAATATGTAGGTAGTGTTCAGTCATCATAGGAGTGATTGGGGTTATCTAAACCTTATTACACTACTATTTATTATTATTAGAGTTCATTCAATAATTTCATGCCCTACTAGGGTTTTCAACTTTAAGAAACTATATGCATATCTCCTACATATCTGGGAAGATAAAATCAACACACAAAAGCTTTTTTTCCACTGTCGCATATGACTATGTCATAAATTCTTATTTCCTAAAAAAGAAAAAAATTCAATGGATAGAGCTAATATAAATCAATGATCATGTCCTTGTATAACATTCATGTCCTAATGCGAGATTTGTTCTAGATTCTTAGAAGATTATGGGTTTGATCTTATTTTCATATTTCTATATTATTTTAGTCAACATAGTTAGCTAGATGGTTAAAGAGCTAAGTTCACTCTTCAATTACATACTCTAATCATGCTTGACATTATTTTGTTTCATTCATTTCAATCATTTAGCTTTAGTTTACTGCTTGAAATTGCATTTATAGCACCCTACATTATTCTATTACATTTATTTGAATTAAGGTTAATTTCAATATTAATTGAAGTTAAGATAAAACTAGTAAATATATAAGATAAAATTAATTTCTAATTTAAAGATAAGGTATTCTATATATACACACACATGTTACATGAATGAGCCCTTTATTCCCCACTTGATTGATAATCTACATTTAAAGTTAGAATGATAATATGATCATGTTTCCCTATTATTAATGCATGGCATACTTTGGTGTAGTCACATCATAGGGTATTAGGGTCACTGATAGGGTTGTGTTGGCCCTGTTGACTACCTAGGTGACATAAAGAGACAAAAAGTAAAAAAGTTCATTAAGTACATTTATTATGATTTTTTGTCGGTGGTAAGTATGTGGAAAACCTATTATTATTTTTCAAGAATTTGCTAATTGAAACATTCATTTTGTTAATTCAGTGTGATAGCTGTAAATTAATATACTAGGAATTGAACATATAATGACTATGAGATGGGTTAAGATCATTTTTTTTGTGTGAATGCTATGAGAATATTTTGTATGTCTAAGTTTAATTTTTAACATTGATATAATTTATTTTTTGGCAATAAGGTTTATGGTAGAAAATGTTTGTGCATGATTGTTTGTATTCTAATGTCCATAATATATTTAGGTGCATAGACAAGTGATTGGGCATTCAACTATTATGAGGTGGTGTAGGATCAAAGCAGATTGTCTACTTAAGTGGGGCAAGAATATTCAACATGTTTAAGTTTTATTACTGATACTAATACATTTTTTCATTTGTAATAAGGTTTATGGTGAAAAATATATATCGATGGGTGTCTATATCCTTGTGGCTAAAAATATGGGTTTGCAAAAGTGAGAGCTATAAATATGGAAAAAATTTATGGTTATGATTTGGTTTGTTGGTTTTTGGTAATGTAGGTTTTTTTTTTTAATTCTTTAAAATGATAATGGATTTTGAACATGGGTTTTTGATAGTGAGTTTCAAATGTCACTTAGACTTAATAGCTCAACATGCATAGGCTAGAGTTAGGTCATGTAGCCATTGTCACGCCATTTTTTATAATAAGGTTTGTGGTAGATTTTTTTTGTGTATAGTTATCTCTATCATCGTGACATAAAGGTTAAACTATTTTTGGTTATAATTTAGTGTGTTGGCCAGTTGTAATGCAGTCCATAAAATGAAAATATAGATTGAGAAGTGGCTTTAGATAGTTTTATTCATGTCTTTGTGTGTTTGAAATGTCATGTAGTTTTGATATATTAATGTGCATAGACTAGAGTTTTGGCATGTAGTCATTTTTAGTTCATTTTTAATTTATTTATAAGTAATGCAGTAGAAAATATTTGTGTATAGATGTCTCTATTCTTATGGAGGAAAAAAAAAACTACTATTTTTTTCATTTTTGAATAATGAAATACTCTTTTTCTTATTTAGTGAAATATCGAAGGGTTGGTTTTTTCATATCTCTAGATGCATGGACTAAGGAATTGCCATGCAACCATCGCAAGGTGGGTAAAGATCGAATTAGTTTCTCTATAGGGATGCAATGAAAATATTTTTCATGTGTAAGTTTTAATAAAGACATTGATACAAATTCTTTTTTTTTGGTTAACAATGTCAATCTAAAAATAATAATGAATTGCATATAAAATAAAGAATGGATTTTCTAAACAATGTTAGTCTAGAATAAAAATAACAAAATCAATTTGTTGACTAGTTATTTCATTTTGAATGTCTCATTTTTATTTTTTTGTGAGTTTTACTTATAATTCATTTGAAAGAAAGAAAATCTTACAACATAAAAATGGAAATTTTAATTTAATTTTTTGATAGAAATATTTTTATACATATTTGACGTAAATTTATTTATTTATTTATTTATTCATATGCCCTAATTTGAATGGTGCTCCACCTATGTATTAGTACCTACATCTCTAGGTTATTCAATAACTATGTATTCAATTTTTATCTCATATTTATTTTTTTGTTTGATTTTTTTATTTTAAATTAAGGGTACGCAGTCTTTTCAATACAAGTGAAAAATAAAATACATTTCACTATATGCCCATCTCTATAATGTTGTAACACTGTAAAATCTTGATTTAAGAATATAAAGTTACAAAAGGGCTCAAGTGATATGGAAGGGAGTTATCGAAAACAATGAATGAATGAAAGAGGTAGGTTTTGTGTGTGTGTGTGTGTGAATGCAAAGAATTGTTTAATATGTTATTTACCAAAACTAATGGTGGGAAATAAAGAATAAATTTCACAATTTGGATGAGAATGATAAAATAAGGTTTTAAAAATTAACAAAATCATGACCCTAAAAACTTGTAGAGAAGTTTTTTTAGAACAAGAATGTATTGGAACTCTGACCTAAATTTGAAATTGTAGATAGAAAAAAACAATGATAAAAATAAAAAAAATATCATGATCTTGAAAACTTGTTCAAAAGTCTTTTTTGTAAAAAAAACATATTGGGTATCCACAAGGAACCCCAAATATCCTTTTTGTTGTATTACATTTTTAAAATTGCAAGTTGCATAGTTGTAAATAATGTAATTTTAATATGTGCTATGTAAATGTAAATTTTTATAACTTGAGGTAGATAATAATTTGTGTTATTCAAAGGACATAACTTACCTTGATTTGATGATAATGTTGACTAAAAATTGTCTACTTATTTATCCATGAAATTCCTTCTAATGAAAAAATTATGCTTCATAAGAAAAGAATCAAAAACATGTATACCTATACATAATTTTATAATAAGAATAAATATATTTATACTAAATAATCAAACTTTGGTCTATCAAATGTTGAGCTATCAAAATTACATGACATTTCAAACCCTAAAAGGTATGGAAATTTTTTATCTAAAACCCATTTTCAATCACTATTGTCATCCTAAAGAAATGCAAATACTACAATACAAATGACCAAAAAATTAAATCATAACCACAAATGTGTTAGAGGTACAATCACTGAGCAGGGGGGGGGGTGGTGGTGAATTAGTGATACTAGATATTACAATTTCAATCTTTTTAAATTATCAACATATATCAACATGATCAAGAAAAATTAACAAGATAGATTATTCATTCAATGTATACACAAGATCAAACACACAACACCTCATGGGGAATAAAACCCACTCTCAAGCTTACAAAGATATTACAAACAAGAGACTAGTCAAGTCCTTTAGACCAGAAACCCTGATCAAGTCCTCCCTACGAAAAGCCTTTAGTGAAACACTTGTTTCACAAGGAGAAACTACCCCTAGAAAATATCAAGTCATTTATATCCTCCTTTGAAGTGAACACCTCCACCTTATAACTAATTTATTCAATATTTGATGATGGATATCTGATTATCTAACCCATAAACAAACTCCCTCTATATCTCATATAGGCCTCTCATATAGGTATGCCATAATCTCTCTCCTTCACTCAAACTATCCTCATATGCACACTCAAACCTCTTCACATATACTCAAAATTTAAGAGAATTATTATGGCATCATAAATATGATCTACATGTCATAAACATAGTCAAAAATCTATTTTTATCATTAACTCATCCAATAGGCATACTACCTATCCTCTTTTTTTTACTTCAATGCCTACTCCTCTCACACAAGTCTTCTAAAAAATCTAGAAACCATTTCATTTGGTTTCACTATTTATAGAGATTTCATGATTTATCAAGTTAACAATATTTCCTTTTTGGACATTATACATGCCTTCACCCTTAAGGCATCTAACATGGGTCACACTTAAGCATAACTCTCTTTCAAATAAGCTTAAGTCACCTTTTAGGTCTTATGGAGACCCATTCAGCTATTTGATACTTCTTCAATCAAATTAAGAACATAAGAGCACTTTAAAATACATGGGTACACTCTTTGTGTCCCCTTATACATCCTCAAATGATCACATTCAACTTTTCTCACTTCTGTGTATGCTCAAAAAACTCAAACATTGACATCGTACTTAGGAACATCATGAACAAATATATAGTCAACTTCTTAAGAATTTTTTATACTCAAAATAGATTGATCACACCTCCAGGAGTCTACAAGAATCTTCAATATCTAAAACAAAATGAAACATCAAAACAACATCAACACAAGATCAAACAATCTTCTTGAGTTACTTGCAGATTAAATAGAAAAACACAATCAACTTTGAACCTTCATAACTTTTATTGTATATACTTTCATACCTTTAAATCTATATTTTCATATGCATCTTGGATTCCTCTAAAAATTATCTTTTTATTTCACTATCAAATTCTACTTGGATTGAAAGTTATGGCCCAAAAATTAAACTCTAGTCTTTCCTTTGCAAATTCAAATATTTGAATTCAAATAGTCACAATTAAATTTCAATTACTTAAAAATCATCTCATTCCCTCACATCTCATATAAAAATTCAACATTTATCTTATTCAAATTTTGATGCATAGTGTGCCATTTCCTAATCGTTAAACCTCAAATAATTGACCTCATCTCATGAAATTTTGTAATATTGAATCAATATGCATCGTCAATCTCTATAGATAAGCCAGGTCTATATCATGCAATGTTCACCATTAGATCTTTCTCATAACTTCTATAATTATGACACTTATCACCTTCATGTGCCTTCTACACATTTGACTCTTTAAATTCTACTCACACCACCAATCTTGATCAGTACAAACACTTGTGAACCATTGGATCTTCATTTGGTCCTAAACTTTAACTCTTGCAAAATTGACTATGGGAACCATTGCAATCTTCTTAGAATGATCACTTTGGACCTTAATAAAATTTAATGAGATTAGATACATGATCTAAAATTTGGACCATATGATCTCCTCTCAAAGAGGAATCCAACCATGTATTAATCAACTCCTGAAACCTTCACATACGTGAGATATAACACCATTAATTTGTTTACTCAATTTTTTCTGCCATAGAGCCAACTATGCCAAAAATTATCTAGAAGGCCAACTTTGCACATGCATATCTTTTGAACATGATATAAAATTTAGATAAAATCAACTAGGAAAAAACTTGAACAAACCCATATTATCAACTTATCTTGAAAATTCCATACATGTGAAATATAACACCATCAAAATGCCTACTCAAATTTTCTTGTCACAATGCAAATTTGGCTAAGTATGGGAAAACATTGTCAAACTACCTGGGAGCCCAACTTTGCACTAACATATATTTTTTCATGATTAGTCACATGACCTAAGATTTAGAGCATAAGATCTTATCTCATAGTGTAATTCATCCATATATAAATCTATTCCTAAAAATTTCATAAATTCAAGTAATGATGTCACCAAACTACTTGTCTTTGTTTGAACATAAAAAACACTTGTCAAAATGTCTAGGAGCACAAATTTTCATGCACATATTTTTGGATATGCTTCATCACATTAATTGAGACTTGGATCATAGAAAACTAGGACTAATGTGATAAAAACCATACAACCAACTCCCATTGATTCATCCACATGTGGTAATGGTGACATCAACAAACGGCCTACTCAGATTTTCTGCCACTAGACCCAAAATGTCTAGATGAAAACAATGATCAACCAGATGAATTCCACTCATAAAAATAAGAAATAAAATCATATAATACATATTATGTGACTTATTTTACATCATCAAATCATCATATTCATCCCTAATCATCCCTAACCATTCAAATTCTGAAGAGCAACCAGGCATACTTCAAGCATACTAGGATAAACACAATGCACACTTTGTCATTATCACTTAGATTATCAAGGTAGTTCATCCACTCACCTAGACACCTCCATGACATAATTGAAAATTATCCAATAATCTCTCCTTTTTTTATTGATGTCAACACCCATCATAAAATAATATATAACTCACCTTCCTTCTTTCTTTTCAAGCACTCTCATAACAAGAACTTTCTTCCCCTTAGACATAATGACAAAGTGGGAATAATATGATATTTATGACCTAAGAATACCATAAATATGAGAGGACCATCTTATAAAGATGATACAAACTCCCCCTTACCTTGAGACTACCTATTCTTGCCTTGACAACTTCATCTTGCTCCATGCCAACACTCTCTTCAACCAAGCACTAAAACCAATGAAGAAATAACACACAAAAGTACTAAAATATAATGGAAGTCATTTGGAAACATATTATTAGGTACTCCCCCTAATATTTTTTATCCTTTGCATCTCTTTATCATTTTCATATCTCCATATGCCATGAAGAACCACCATACAAGATCACTAGCCTTCTCTCTCTAAACATCACAAGGACCACCAAAAAAACTTCATGCCACTCACTAAATAGGAAAAAATATCTAAAACAACTTGATAAATCTCCTTTAAAAACTCATTCCTTGATCTTTTGGATAAACTAAACAAAAAGCACTCTTCTTCTTATAAGGCCTGTCTAGTCTCCTTATAGCCCTACCTGGAACTTGCAAATCCCACAACTTTCAGTAGACACACCATCAAGACATTAAAATTCATATATAGAGAATTATAATATGCCCCCTTAAACACACCAATTTGTAAAAACTATCTCATCTATGTAATATACTTCACAAATGTATTATCTAATTAGGCCTCTATTTTATTAAAAACATGAACAATATGAAAGCCACAAATCTTCAAATCTATATGACACTTGATTTGACAACCCATTTGGCCCAATAAACTTATTAAGAATCCTTAGACCTCAATTCACAAGGAAAACCACTTTTCTAATAGAGCCTAAAACCTTGGAATCTTAAAATAAAGAGGGTCAACAAACCTCCTTCTAGTTAATGCCCACCTCTGAAACTTCTTGCACACATGGATACAACCATCACACACTTTTTTACCAATTTTGAGATTACACACCTTTGGTCACCTTGACTTCCTATACCATTATTTTTGACTTGCAATGAGATAGATAAACCTAGGAACACACTAAAAATTGTAAAAAGGCACAAACAAGATCATCAAGACACAAAACCACTTGGAACACATCACAAATAAGTGCATAGACCTTTGTAAAAACCAAACTCTTCTTTACACTCCATCAATCTCATTAAGCCACTTAGAAACATCCATTTTAACCCTATACTATAGCTCCTTCACAAACCTCTAGAACAAGCTCATGAACTTGTCACTCCCCCTTAACCAATGACCTTCTAAGATCAATAGAGAAATAAATGACACCCAAGATTTGTCTTAGATACTCAAATGTATCTTTTGACAATGGTTTGGTCATAATATCTACAATCTTCTCTTTTGGAGGCACATGCTCCAACTTAACACTTTGATTAATCACTTATTCTCTCAAAAAATGGTATCTAATAGGAATGTGATTAGTTTTTGAGTGTATAAAAATATTATTTAATATATTAATTACACTAGTGTTGTCATAATAAATAGGATAAGGTCCATTTTATCTTACCTTATAATCCTCTAAAATTTATTTCATCCATATGACTTGAGTGCAACAAGAGGCAACTGCGATATACTCAGCTTTTGCAGTTGATATAGACACTAAGGATTGTTTATTACTTAGCCATGACACTAAGCATTCCCTCATGAAGAATACCCCACCAATGTAACTCTTCCTATCATCCACACATCCCACCCAATCTGCATCAATATATGATTTTAAATAGAATTTTTTACTCCTGGGATACCATAAACCATACTTTATGGTGACTTTGAGATATCTCAAGATCCTTTTGACTAATTTTAAGTGATATTATCTAGGGTCAACTTGAAACCTTCTAATAAGACTCACTTCTTGCATGAGATCAAGCCTAGAAGTAGTAGAGTATAGAAGACTTCTAATCATGGATCTATACAAAGTTTAATCAACTTTTGATGAGTCATCCAATTTAATTAACTTGTATCCTATGATCATTAGAGTACCCATTGGCTTACAATCCATCATGTTAAACTTATTTAGAATATCATTATTTTATTTATCTTGTGAAATGAATATCCTTGCATCAAGTTGATTAATCTGTAATCCTAAGAAGAAAGATAGTTCTCTCAACATTGACATTTCAAATTCAGTCTTCATAGTATCTACAAATTCTCTACTCATTTTACATTGTTAGATCCAAAAATTATGTCATAAAAATATATAATAACTATCAATTAATGATTTCTTTCTATCTCAATGTAGAAATTTCTATCAAATACCCTCTTTTAAAATCTTGAATCAAAAAATACTTATCTAACCTATCATACCAAGCTCTAGGAGCTTGTTTAAGACCATATAGAGCCTTCTTCAGATTACACAAAAAATATTGATTACTTGACATGAAGTATCCTTTAGGTAACTCAATGTAGAGTTCTTTTTCTATGTTTCCATTCAAGAATGTAGATTTCACATCCATTTGATATACCTTAAAACCCTTAAAACTTGCATACGTCAAGAAGAGTCTAATTGCTTCCATTCTTTCCATAGGAGCAAAAGTCTCATAAAAATCTATTCCTTCAACCTGAGCATATATTTTACACACCAATATAGCCTTGTTCCTTATGACTTCTCCTTTCCCATTCATCTTGTTTTTGAAAACCCACCTAGTAAATATCACATTTTTATTTTGGCTTAGGAATTAAGTCCCATGTTTCATTCCTTTCTATTTGATCAATTTATTCATCCATTAAATCATTCCAAATTTCATCTTTGCAAGATTTCATGAATGTTTTGGGTTCAATCATGGACAACAAAGATGAGTCTTGTTGAATCTAATTAATCAACATTTTCCGTCTAGTGTGCAAACCTACATTAACATTTCCAATAACTTGAGAGATTGGATGATCTTTCTAAATTATTCTAGATGGAGATTTATATTCTTGTCTTTCTTCATCCTCTTCATCTTCATCATTTGTTTGAATAGATAACTCATTATTATTTTCAATAAAATTTTGAATTGATTCACTTACCTACAATTTTGACTTCTTGACTCTACTTGTCTCATCTACCTTTACATTTGAACTTTCAACAATCTTGTGAAGTCTCTTGTTGAAGCACCTATAGGCAATATTGATAGAAGAGTAACCTAAGCAGATGCCCTCATCAGACCTTGAATCAAATTTTCCAATATTTTCTTCATCTCTTTTGATGAAGCACCTACTCCTAAACAGTCTAAATGTTTGACATTAGATGCTTTATTCTTCCATAACTCATAAGGAGTCTTATTACCATTTACTCTAATTTGACACCTATTTAGGATGTAAACTAAAGTGTTGGTACCTCTTCCCAATAACCATATGATAGTTTGGAATCTTGAATCATGGTTCTACTCATATTTTGAATAGTATTATTCTTATTTTCAATAACACCATTCTGTTATGGTGTTCTAGCAGTAAAATATTGTCTCCTTATTTATTTTTTTCATAAAAACCATCAAATTCATGAGACCAAAACTCACCTCCTCTATTTGATCTTACACACTTGATCTTTGACCCTTTACCATTTTATACAAGTGCTTTGAATGTCATAAATTTTGCGAAAGCTTCTGATTTTTTTAAAGAAAAAATATCCAAGTCATCCTAGTAAAATCATCAATGAGAAGCATGAAGTAGCTATTAGCATGAATACTTTGGGTTATCATAAGTCCACATAGATCATTATGGATCAAATATAATGGCTTTGTAGTTGATAACTCCTTGAATTTGTATCTTCTTTTGTTTTTCTTTCCATGAATACATGCCTTACAAAGAGAATGAGGAATGTTATAAATCTTGGGCACATACCTTACCAACCCATTTGAACTGATCTTTACCATATTATCAAAATTTATATATCTAAGCCTTCTATTCCAAATCCATATTTCTTTTAATTAACTCATGAAGCACTCATCCTTCTTGGATTCATGGAATACAAACATGTTTTAATCTATTTTATAAACATTTGTAACTAATTTTCCAACCTTTTTTAATTCACATACATCATCATGAAAAATTACAACATTTCCTTGATTACACATTTAGCTCACACTTAAAATATTATGTTTCAACCTTCTACATATAAGACATTATCAATCCTAGAATGACTATTATCCAAACTCATAGTACCTTTACCAACTATGTTAACAAATTTTTTACCATCAAATCTTATCGAAGTAGGGTTGGTATTCTTGAGAGAGATAAATGTGATCTTGTCTCCTATTATATGAGTTGAGCATCCACTATCTATGAATCATCTCTTGTTCCCATATTTTTGAGTATGAAAGGTTACTTGAACAAACATTGACTCTTCCTTTGGTGGAACACTTAAATTCTACTTCTTTTCTTCTTCAATCTTAGACTTCATATTCTTGAACCTTTTGATGGTGTTAATGACCTGTATATCCTTTTTCCAAAAATATCTTTTATAGTTTTTGGCTATATGACTTCATTGGTTATAATTGTAGCATATAAGATTCTTTTTGATATTTAGATATAAAGCCCAATCCCTATATCTATGACCAAATTTATTATAGGAGAAGCAATACCCATTAAAGACATCATTTAAATTTGATCTTCCTTTTTATTGATCAATACTTGTCCATGAATTTTCATTCTTGATCCTTTTGGTGGAGCTAAAATCCATTTCATCCTTGGATAAGATCACATCTAAGTAAGTCATGATTTTATTTTCCAGTTATTCCTCTCTTTGGTTTATACCTTTAACCATCATGACCTATAGAATCTTGACTATTTCTTATAGATATTTCAATTGAAACTTCACAACATCCATTCTTGAATTGACATTTGATAAAGCACATACTATTTTGTCTTGAAGATAAGCCATGACCTCTTTGTCAACCATTATAACTTTGATCACCTTCAAGTGGTTAAAATTACAAGAAGGACCTACTCTGATACCAATTGTTAGAGGTAAAATAACTAAGAGGGGGGGGGTGAATTAGTGAGCCTAGATATTAAAATTTCAATCCTTTCTAACTATCAACATATATTAACTTGATCAATCAACATTAACAAGAGAGATCATTCATTCAATGCATACACAAGATCAAACACACAACACATAGTTCCTATGGGAAACCCTCATGGGGAATAAAACCCAGTCTTAAGACTGTAAAAATGGACTAATTTACTTATAAGAGATTATAAAAAAGAGACTAGTCAAGTCCTTTAGACCAAAAAACTTGATTAAGTCCTCCTGACCAAAGGCCTTTAGTGAAACACCTATTTCACAAGGAGTAATTTCCCTTAGGGAAGATCAAGTCATTTAGACCATCCTTTGAAGTGAATACCTCCACCTTAAAACTAATGTATTCAACCCCTGATGATGGATATATGATTGTCTAACCCTTGCATAAACTCCCTCTTTATCTCATACAGGCCTCTCACATAGGCATGACACAATCTCTCTCCTTCATTCAAACTATCTTCATATGCACTCTCAGACCTCTTCACATATACTAAAATTATAATAACACTATTATGACATCATAAATATGAAATATAGGTCATATACATATTCAATAAACTATTCTACTTGTTGACTCATCCAATAGGCACACTACCTATCCTCTTTTTTTCGATTCAATGCCTACTCCTCTCATATAAGACTTCTCAAATATCTAAAAACCATTTCATTTGGTTTCATTATTTATAGATACTTCATGATTTATCAAGTCCAACATCTTTCCTTATTAGCCATAATACATGTCCTTATCCTTAAGGCATCTAAAATGGGTCACACTTAAGCACAACTCTCTTTCAAATAACCCTAAATCACTTTTTAGGTCTTATAAAGACCCATTCACCTCTTTGATACTTATCCATTAAAAATAATAACATAGGACCACTTTCAAATAAATGGGTACATTATTTATGTCCACTTAGACATATTCAAATGATTGCAATCAACTTTTATCACTTATGTATATGGTTAAAAAACTCAAACACTGACCTTGTGCATAAGAACATCATGAACAAACACATAGTCAACTTCTTAAGCATTGTTGATACTCAATATAAATTGATCACACCTCTAAAATCCACATATATCATCCTTATGGAGTCTAAAACACTCTTCAATAGCTAAGATAATATGAAACATCTGAACAACATCAACACAAGCTCAAAAAATCTTCTCAGGTTACTTGTAGAGCAAATATGAAAACATAATCAACTTTGAATCTTCACAACTTTGATTATATACAATTTCATACCTTGAAATCCATATTTATAGATGTGCCTTGGATTCCTCTACAAATTTTCTTTTTACTACACTATCAAATTCTACCTGGATCAAAATTTAAAGACTAAAAACTAGACACTAGTCTTTCCTTTGCAAATTCAAATAGTCACAATTAAACTTCGGTCACTTAAAACACAACCTGTGCCCTCACATCTTAGATTAAACATGTACCATTGATATTATTCAAAATTTAATGCATAGTGCACAACTCTCCAACTGTTAAACCTTGAACAATTGACCTCATCTCTTGAAATCTTGTAATATTGACTCAACATGTACCATAAATCTCTATGGATCAACCAGGTCTTTATCATTTAGTGTTCACCATTAGATCTTACTCATAATTCCCACAATTATGACACTTGTCACCCTCACGTGCCTTCTACACATTTGAATCTTTGACTTATACTCATGTCATTGATCTTGATCAGTACGAACACCCATGAACCATTAGATCTCCATTTGGTCTTGAACTTTAACTCTTGAAAAATTGACTAATTATGGGAATCATTGCAATTTGCTTGGAAGGCCAACTTTAGACTTTAATCAAAATTTCTACACTTAGATGCATGATCTAAAATTTGGACCATATGATCTCCTCTCAAAGAGGAATTCAACCATGTATTAATTAGTTATTGAAACCTTTGCATGTACAAGGTATAATTCCATTAATCTGCTCACTAAGATTTTTCTTCCATAAAGCCAACTATGCCTAGAACTATTTAGAAGGCCAACTTTGTACATGCATATATTTTAATGTACTTCATCACATGATATAAAGTTTAGCACAAATCAAATAGGCATAAAATTGAACACACCTATATGATCAAATTATCCTAAAACTGCCACATTTGTGAAATATAACACCATCAAAATGCTTACTCAACTTTTCTTGTCACTTTCAAAATTTTACTAAGTATGAGAAAACACTGTCAAACTGCCTAGAAGCCCAACTTTGCACTAGCATATATTTTATCATGCTTAGTTGCATGACTTAAGATTTAACACATAATGTTTTATCTCATAGAGGAATTCATCCACATATCAAGATGATCTTGAAACTTTCATACGTGTGATATATAACATCACCAAACTTCTTATTTGCCTCTGTTTGAACATAGAAAACACTTGTCAAAATGTTTGGGAGCACAAATTTGCATACACATATATTTGGATGTGATTAATTGCATGAATTTAGAATTGAACCATAATATATTATGGCTAATGTGATCATAACCATATGAACAAATCCTACTGACTCATCCACACCTGGCAATGGCGATGTCAGTAAATTGCCTACTCATATGTTTTGCGACTAGACCCAAAATGTCTAGATGTAAATAATGATCAACCAGATGAATTCTACTTATGTACACAAGTATTAAAATCATAGAAGACATCTTATGGGGCTTCTTTCATATTCTCAAATCATCATATTCATCCCTAATCATCCCTAACAATTCAAACTTTGAAGATCAACCAAGCCTACTTCAAGCATACTAGGACAAGCACATTGCACACTTTATCATTGTCACTTAGACTATCAAGGCACTTTATCCACTCACCTGAACACCTCCATGACATCATGATGACATCATTGATAATTATCGACTCACCTGAACACCTCCATGACATCATTGAAAATTATTTTGAATTTTATTTCTCTCACCTTTGTAAACTAATGATTAATGTCATGAGGATAGAGACAACCATGCATAATGTTTTAAAAACATAATAAATTCTTACATAAACCCTAAAAAGAGCCATAATCATTCACATTGGTCTATATAAAATAACCCAATGATTTGATTCCATCAAATGACATAGTACTGTCAAAAATATATGAAGGCACAACCCCCCTTTTTATATTTAGAGGACATAACTTACCTTATAATTATAAAACAAGGCTCTATCAATAATGAAATCATGACCTGTAAATGTGTACATATGTTTATGACTAAAAGTAACGTATTAATTTTAAATTTTTTGACATCATTGTCACTAAAAAAACTAATTTAAATAGAATATGATCACCACATTTTTTTAGAGACACTGATTTAAACTTAACTCACCTCAAAATTACTACGTGCCCAGTCTATATCCTATGAAACTCTAGCGATCAATTTTTTTTGTCAAACTTGCTCTCATGGATGATGAGATCATATATATATTAGATGTTTCCAATTTTTCATTGATTAAAACATTAGTTTGGATTAATAAAACATAAAAAAAATATTCATCCTTACATATGCATTGAAATTCACCTCAAAAAAATTAATACCATCAAAAAATGGAAACATATTCATGAAATAGACTTACCAACATGGAAAAAAGTACCAGTGACATTGTTTGGATTTATTTACCACTCACCATTCTATATATGTTATGCCTAATTTCCAATGGGACAACACATACCCTCGAGTAGATCTTTGTAGCTCTAATTGGGACAATTTGTCTTCTCTATGTGTCAGTAGCATGAAAACATGATATATGCACATTAGGCTATTGAAACAACACAAAATTTCAAACTCACAACCTATTTATACATAAACCTTAATAAGAGACATAAACCTTTCACAAATCTCAATTTACACAAAGCTAATGATTCCATGTTAGTAAATAACATAGTACTATGAAAAGAGAAGACACATTTTTTTTAGTTTTATTCAAAGGATAGATCTTACCTTGATATGATGATAACCTTCACCACCTTGTAGTCACAAAAATGGATTTGAGAATAATAAAATCATGACCCTAGAGACCTATATAGAAGTTTATGAAATGAAAAAATGTATTGATTAAAAAAATTGACATTAATGAGAGCAATAAAATTTAGACAAACATAATATGTTCCCCATTATCATACAAAGACACAAATTCAATTTAACTCACATCACAATCTGTGCATCTCAAACATTCCAAAATTTTAGATGAATAAAATTTTGAAGACAAGGATGATGAATATTTCCTCAAATTTTTTGATAGATTTAAAATAATTTACAAGAAATGGTTATTGTTTATAGTGGAAAATTATCCATCTATATGTAACTAAGATGGAGTTTTCTAAGGTGGAGTGGCACTTGTTGAAGGACTCTTACTTTAAGAAAGGTAGTGACCCGAATCTTGACTTATTGGGTACCTTTGAATCTAATAAAATTGTTCACATGCATCATGTTGAGGAGGAACAATCATTTTCAAGAAAAAAAATGGTATTTTGAATGATGCATTAGATGATTTTTTTGGTAATGATAAAGGATTGGTTGAAACTAATAATTCTTCACAATCATCTTTGGTTGGGAATAATTTTACGAATGTTGGCTATGGATATGATTTGGATCTTGAGATTGAAATTTTTATTGAAAATAACTTGAAAAGTATCTTGGTAAAGATTAAGGATTGAATTGATAAAGGGGGTATGAGTAAAAGATAAATTGGTTGAATATCATATTGAAAAATTCTAATCTATATGCAAATTCATCATCTATGAGATCAAGTTTAATATTACATTGAGAACAATCTTGATTTAGGATTTAAGAGTGAGCAAATGTATAGATCTATTTAATCTTATTAGATAAGATGTTTCATGGCTAATTGTGTGGACAAATTTGGGATAATGTTAGTATCAAATTAAGGTAGAATCTATAAATGCTTATATTTAATTTGAGTAGCTAAAATTTCTAATTATGTTCTCATTATTTTTTATAGTATTATGTTATTTAGTGGGTTGAAATCATTGGTTTATTCTAAAATTAAGTATGTTTAAAGCCATCACTACTTGTTGCAAATGTTATTGGCAAGTTATATGTCTCTTGTTGTTTAAATGGACTAACCCTAGTTGTGGTCAACTGAATTTTAGTATTAGCTTTAGTTGATATGTTTTTTATGCCTCCTTTTTTCTATTCCTTGAGATTCAAAGAATGCCTATTTATTTTATTTTCTTAGTTTTTTTACAATGAAGAAATGACAAAATCAACATGGTCATATTGTTTAGTATTTTTTCAACCATTATCATGTGGTCATAAGTAAAATAGATTTTAAAATAAAATTTAATATCATCTTAAATTCCTTGATATTATGGTTTGTGATTTTTGGTAGGTATGCATATATTGCGTTCACTAATAAAAAATGGATTCACTAATATAGAGTATGTTGCAATAGGAAAATTAGTATAATATTACAAAATTAATGAAAAACAAGGATATTTTTTGTTTTTATTCAGAGAATAGATCTAATTTTGATTTATTACTAACTTCTACGGCTAAAATAGTGAAATTATCAATTACATGCCTTTATACAAACACATCAACCCTACAAAACAATCATAATCAAATATTGTTTGGAGGTTTATGGATCTCACCTTTACATACCAACACTTTTTGAAATGAGCATAGAGACAACCATCCATAGCCTTTTTCTATTGCAAATCATATTTCATAAGTAAAAACATTTCATAAATGTTAGCAATAAAAATTACACGCAAAAAATAATTATTGATGCATTTACACAAATTAATTATTCAAGATTAAGCTACCTCAAAACTGTTACATGCCTAATTACTTATCTTGCATTGAAATTTACAATCAAATGATTCACTATGTGAAAATATGAATAAATAAAAATTTATTTGCATGCTTTCCACCAACAAAAAATCACATTTAATGTCATTAATTAATTTTGGTGACCTATCTTACTTTTGTATAAGCTACCTATTTAATAACCTATTGACTTTCCATATCTTCTTCTTGGTCATTGACATGCCTACACATCCCCAAAAACCATTAAATGACTAAGCCTTTGATATCCCACTGAAAATAGAAATTAAATGTCAAAGCCTTTTATATCCCACTGAAAAATAAAAATTAAATGTCAAACTTGTTCACATATTTGATGAGCTTACATATAGATTAAAATTTTTATACATGTCATTAGTGGAAGAATTATTTTGTGGTAAATAACACATAAACCAAACATATACATCATTAAATACACATTAAAATATAATGCATCAAATAAATATTTGTAGAGCAAACTTTATAGTGCAACACTTGCATCCACGACCAAAGGTACATGTGTCATTAATTCAATTTATTGACCACTCCCACTTTCATGTCTAACACCTATTTTTTAGGGGACCAATACATTCTCATCAACCGTCTTCAGGCCTTATGACATGGTCATACGAATGAATTTTTTTAATTTTTAATAATCATATGATTGACATTCATGAAAATATTAAGGACATAAATGATTCTTTGTTATTTATTTTTTCCAATTTTACATATGGATGACACTAATATTTGGTCATCACCATGTTGGATGTGAAAGTAGAAGTTTAAAGGAAACAAGTCTTATTGGTAAGAATAATGGAACCACTATGTTATATAGGCCCTGAAGCACAATAAATAATGGCACATACACAAACAGAAGCACAAGCTCGGTATCAAGCACCACCATATACACATTCATCCCTAATATAAATTATTATAGGAAAAAAAGGTGCTGACATAGACTAAAACACTACCACCACCAAATAAAAATACTTGCAACATAAAACCTTGTTTCAATGATGTAAATGTGCCTAATATTGATGAAAATTATGATCTTGTACAACTTGGCATTACCAATGAAGAATTATATAAATATATGTTAGAAGACATACACACATAGCTATATGAGGAGGAAGAAAAATATTTTTTCTTTTGGAAAGATTGCACAATTTCTATGTGCACAATAAAGTCCCAAAAGTATCAATGGTTGGCATTCTCACATGTATTACCTTAATCATAACTGACACTATCAAAAAGGAAGAAGAGATAAAAACATAACAAAAAACATCTTTCAAGGAGTAGTGGGAGCAAGATCCTAAGCATCATAGACTACCCAACCAAAACCAATGACAGTACAAGGCATGAAGCAATATGCAATCCCTTAGTAGCTGCTAATGTATATAAATATAACACACAAAAATCCAAGGACCTCTCACTTAATTTCAAAACACATGGGATTCTTATTTACACCATAAGTGGTGAATGATATAGAGTTAAAAAAATTAAGATACAAAGTAACATCCTACTGAGATAGTTTTCACCTATAAAACATTTAATAAGGTTATAGTTCCACCTACACACATAAAGATACTATTAATTTGACACATAATTGTGACATATATTACCTCCTATTACCCTCATCATTCACCAACTCATTCAACCCCTTCACCCCCTCCATATCCCCATTCTGCATATCATCTACAAGAAGAGGACATCACAACAAAAGAACAAGCTATGCAGGCCAAAGTAGAGTAAGAGAAGACTTAGAAGGAAGTAGATGAAAATTACCAAAAGGAAGAAAGAAAAAATAAGATGAATAATAAGTTGAGGGCAAGGCCCAAGAATAAGAAGGATAAAGGAAGAAATAAGATGAATAGGTGAATAAAAAGTAAGAAGAAGTTGTTGTTCATAATATGAAAGATGAAGAATATGAAGCCAAAAAAAAATCAAGATGGAGAAGAGGAGTGGAAGAAGAAGAAAAAAGATAAATAATCTATGATAAATTAAGAGGAATAAGAAGAAAAGGTAGTGCAGGAAGCACAAATGAATAAGATCGACACTAATTCAATAGCTAAGGCAAAGTAAGGTAAAACTAATGAAGCCCTATGAAATTAAGATCAATAAAGAAAGAAAAATATTTATAAGAAAACTATATGCAATAAATTAAGATAAATATAAAGCTTATATTAGTAAAATCCAATATTGGATAAGGTAATAAACTAAAATCTATTCTAATACATGTTTATATCATGAAGATGACTAGATTGGATTCACCAAACCTAAACAAAGGGATCTCTTACCACATAACACCAAATGAGAGGGTTAAAAATCATATAGGTAAATGACACCATGAAATAACCCTATCTTGGTCTAATTACATAAATTAAAACTAATCTAGTGCTCACCAAATCTTGTGACATAAAGGGGGATGATTAAACATAAACAAACAATCGAGGGATGATAGTAATCAAATAGATGCCTAAATCACCTAAAGTGGAATATGTTAAGCAAATAAAGGCTTAAATCACTTAAAGTGGAAGATGGTAAGCAAAGAAAACCATATATCTGTACTAATTTTGAAGCATACAGGTAATCATTGTCACTTGAACTTACACCCAATGATGAGATGTGACAAGTTTCTCCTCATTCAATCGAAATAATGGAACCACCTTAGGGTTGTGGGTATCCCTATTAGGAGGTGGATATCTAGATTAGGGGCTAGCTCCCCTTGATGAATCATTGAAGCTCATACTCCTGCTACTATCAACTTGGGGGGATGAAAAGGGGTAGAATAACTGAAAGTAAACCTATTCTATTGGGGGTGATGCACCAAAAGATTTGCTTTACTCACACTATTGACATGTACTTTAAACCAAGAGAAGCCTCACATACACTCCATCCAATTAAAACCTTCTTCTTTCATCAATGTTTCAA
The DNA here is from genome assembly GCA_037957365.1 of Torreya grandis. Classification (NCBI taxonomy): domain Eukaryota; kingdom Viridiplantae; phylum Streptophyta; class Pinopsida; order Cupressales; family Taxaceae; genus Torreya; species Torreya grandis. The sequence continues at coordinate 2,486,445 of JARHVA010001132.1, forward strand.
CATGGGGTCTTAGAATTAGCTTAGGCTAAGAAGACTTAGATAATAGGCATTATAAGACACACTATTTAATGAGATATTCACTACACTTGAAAATCCATTTGACACTTCTTGCTAACCTACAAAGGGAAGTCTTTGAACTCACAAGGTACTAGGAAAATTAACATAGGAAGGTAAACTAAGATACACTTACACAAGACAATAACCATCACATACACTTAGAGAATTCTTAAATGAGGTAAAAAATAGATATCTTTATTTTTTCAAGACAAAATTTTGGCAGGGATTCACCATACCCAAGTGGAGTCATCCATACAATGGTCAAAAGGGCCCAATTTATAGAACTTAGAGGAAGAGGAAGAGAAGGGGAGTCCAAAAGGCACAAGGACATGTGTCATCAATTGAAAAATTAGTTAAAATTGCATGTTTAAGAGAGTTGGATTGAGCTATGCCATGTCATAGAATTATACTTATCCAAACAAGTCATAAGGATAGTAAAAAGTGGCACAAAATCTATAATTTTGGCATAATAAATTGCCTACATGATTTGCCTTCCAAAACTACCCTTATCTTTACATATGGTCAGATTTGATGGTTGGTCTGAGCAAGAGGAGTTACAAACAAGTCCCCACATGCATTGGAGAGGCTCATGATCCTTCCATATTATTATAGACATGAAAAATCATCCTTGGCAGCTTCAAGAAGGCTCTTTTCCATGCACCATCTCCACTTGGCATTCAAAACTTCCAAATTTTCATAATTGATCCATGAAAAAGAGGGAATGACACTTGTCCAAGGTTATTATATCATCATTTTCAAGAAAAAACTTTAAAAAGGCTTCGAAAATTGATTTTCACTTCATTATCCAAGTGTTCACTAGCTGGCTAACTAGATTGGCTAAAAGTGAGGGCCTGTTTGTGGCACCTACAGGTTGATTCATTAGATGAGATGAATTTTTAGAGTTATCTCAAGTGTAAATATTCCTCTAAAAGTTGGTTTCATCTCCTAACTCCTATATCCTAAACACCACTCAAAATAGTAAAAAAAATCCATGTTTTCCTCTAATCCATATAGATCCTTTAAAAAAAAATCCTTCTCTTCAGCACTCAGGATCACAATCCTCCAACTGGTGGCACTTTTAGTCTCATTTTCTCCTCTAGGTCTCAAACAGGGTTTTAAGAGGGTTTTAGAGTGACCAACCCTCTTAATATTTGTTCATAAAGGTGGAAAATTTAAATTCATTCCAAATTCCATTGTGGCTTCTTAATTACCACCTATAAACTCCTTTAATAACTCTAGGTCCCATGCAAGAGATGATGAAAGTTTCAAGTAATTGAAGTTGACCATTTGAGCTATTTTGGGCCTTTTGTGAGGGTTTGGGAATGTCAAAGCCAAGAATTGGTCTTACAATGAATTTATTTTCAAAAAAATGGATCAAAAACCTATATATGGACCCCACACACATGTTTCCATCCTTTTATCATCTCCTCAAGACCCAAAAATGAAAACCTACCCCTATTTAGCACTAGGCCTAGACCTTGCCAATAGGTCTGCTTACCATTTGAGACCCAAACTCTTGATCCAATGGATTAATTTAGATTATTATGGATAAAAATCATCTCATGTACCCCTAAAAACATTATAAAATCAATTTTAAGGCATGTAAAAGGCCCAAAATGAGAATGACCTCCAATTTAGCTTTTAAGCCTAAGGATTCCCTTCACCCTTGACTACAAAACTCCTTGGTTGGAACATGTATGATTATAGACATTATATTAAATCTATCCAGGTTTATTTAGGTCCCATACAGCTTATCCAATCATAAAATTTCCGTTTTTATCTTTTTGGTTCAATATTTCATCATTTTCCCAAAACTAGCACCTTCATGCACACTAAAAGTGACCCTATTATGAGACCAAATAGTGGGTGATTTCCATATTGAACTTGGAAATATAATTATTTTATAGTTATATAAATGTATTATTGGTTGTTTTTACCAAATTTTATCTCCTAACTCCTCCATTGGATCCCCCAAATCATCATATTTGAAAGGTAGACTTTTTGAAGATGGTTGATTGTGAGGGTAAGCAAGGTTGACTATAATTGGGAGTATAAATAAGGTGTTTTTAACTTAGTTTTGGAATTTTTGGTGTTATATGGAATTAAAATAATGTTTTACAACCATATTTAATCCTTATTTCTCCTTTAAGCACCTTCTTGCTCTTGGGAAACATGAATTAGGCCTATAATGCCTAGAAAAGGGGAAAACTTATTTTATGCTTGGTTGTAGGTGTTATTGAGATATATTTGGATTTAAAACACCATAAAAAACTCTAATTTTTTTTTTATAAGCCCATATAGGTTTCCATCTTACCATATTTCTCAGCTAAGGCATCATTTCTTGCACTAATTCACCCCTTGTTTCCCAAGACTAGGCCTATTTCTCATTTGGACTGAGACAGTCCCTTTAAAACCTGCCTTTAGGTTAGACTGAATAATTTTTCATATGTTTTTACCTCCTATAATTTATATTTTAGGTCACATTTCATCTTCATACCTTTTCTCTACCTAAAAACTCCTCAAACTACATCAACTCCATGCTTTGGTCCTTCAACTAGCATACCCCTACCTGACTGTAGCAGTCCACATTTTGCCCTTGATTGAGGTGTTTTGGTCATTTTAGTATTTTTACATGATTATTTATGTTTATATTCTTCATGTTTACTATTTATAATACCTTATCATTCTTGGATCCACCTAGAAAGTCTTTATACAGACATTATTCATGCTTTGATCTCCAAACTAGTATACCCCTGCCTTGGCTGAACTGAGACAAATCATGGAAATATAAGTTATAGGTTTAATTTGATATATTTAATGTGTATAATATTCAACCTCACCTATCTATTATCCCAAAACTCTTTCATACTCTCATGACATGACTATGGTTATATTCCATGCAAGACTGAGACACACACCTACAAGCCTGTAGGTTGTTAAGGTATGTTTTTGACTTCAAAAATTATGAAAATGATTTTTTGTCCTCTAATAATTCCATTATCATTATCCCATATATTTACGTTCTTCAATTTAGTTCCAAATACTTCACTTTACCCTTGAATGAGACCAACCTCCATCTTAGGTTGTAAGTACATGTTCACAAACCTGTAGGCTAACTAAGGGTCATTTGGAGCATGTTAGGAGTATATAGGGTTTTTTAATCTTTAATTTAGGCTTTTATGACTCAAAATTAGATTTTATTCTTTCCTAGGAGTCCTTAACACAACTTTATATACCAATTATTAAAATATTGCATATACTGCCTACTCTACCCTGTGTATGGATAGGGGATAGGCCCAAGAGGTCACTTGATGAAATATTCTCTTTCTCCATCACCTAAGTGCTTAGGAATAATAATTATAGTCATTGGAAATGTTTCCTCTACTTGAACATGTTTAGGACTTCCTCATAGGATGCAAATATTAACCTTCCACTCAGAATCCTATAGACATTACTGCCCTCTCTCAGTATTTTTTTGCCATTTTGGGAGGTCTCAAAACATATGTTCCATTCCTCCTTTTGCCCTCAAACTTGGCATGCTTGTTCTTAGAGGAGAGGGATGAAAGAAAAAATAAATAAGTGGAATTTAAATCTCTCTTTTTCATGAAATATGTAATCCCAAAGGATCCTCAAGATCTTTGTTTGCCAAATTTAGGGACTGTTAACCCAAAACAGTCAAGTCATTGTTTGAAGTGAAAACCTCTTCTTAGCATAGCATCATAACTTCATGGCATGAATTACATGATATTTTGGGAATTTTAAGACCTAAAACATGAATTTAATCATGTGTCCACCATTAGAAACCCCATACAAACCTCTTGGAAACCCTGTAGAGATGACTATAAATGCACACTTGGAAACAAAACAACAAGCAAGGAAATTGAGCAATTAGCTTAAAGGGAGTATGAAATTGATTCATCTCAAGGAAATTTTATGAAATAAAATTTTAAAAAATGATTTAAAACATATCAATAACCTTCAATATCCTCCTCCACATTGTAAAAACTCAAATTTCTCACCCATAGCTGCAAATGTGGAAAACAAGCACAATTTGGACTCTCCTTCAAATGGAGAGGACCTAATTCACTCCTGAAAACACCTAATAAAACTCACATAGCTCCCTATATTCTTGAAAATAAGAAACATATACAAACATATACATCTCTTCAATACAATTTCCCAAAAAGCTACCTAGATTGTTAATGATAATTCATAAAGGAGGAGGCAATAAATTATAACATATTGTTATTTATGTGAAGTATACTTAGATAAATATCCACCCACAATATCATTTCATCCAACTCAAATTGTACGGCCCATGGTGAGCACTTGAATTTGACCTTCCTTTGCATGCCAAGAGGAAAAGAAAGAAAAAATGAGTTGTAGATGCATTTTTTATATAATTTATTAAATTAAAATGTGGTAATAACCTATGGGGAGGTGAAGAGTCACACCACCATGTTTTCCAAGTGGCACTACTTACCTTGGGTGATCCTATTGAGTCTCAATCTCTCCATTGGCCAATGGTGCTTTGCAATAGGTTGTTGTGGATTGTAAGGATCACACTATAAAAATTAGATATAGGCTAAAATACTTATACTTTTCATCCAAAAACTTCCCACATAATAAGTAATCTTGTCTATAATGCAAACAATAAGTAATGGCTCCTTCAAATACATATTTAATAGAATTGTGAGTTGTAATTATGATAAAATGAATTTTCTCTCTATTGGATTGAAATGAGTCTTGTATTAATAGCAGTGGATAATACTTAACCCTTACATAATTTCATCCTAAAATATCATCTAGTTTGATCCAATTAGTTATAAAAAGTTACCGTTAGGCCACAGTCTAAGTTAGCTAGGTTAACTTAGTTCTATAGTATGCACTTAATCCTTTCTATCAAAATCGATCTGGTCAACTTATTCAAAAATAAGATGTTTTCTTAGTTAGTAGATATTTAAAAGTATAAATGATTAGGTAAATGTGTATATAGGGTTTTTATGACTTGGGGAATTGGATAAGTAGGATTTATAATGGGTTTAGGTAATGATAGAGTTGACCAACAATCCTACAAAGCACCAATGGTTTGCCCAGCCTTTCTTGGTGCACCCTTTAAGGTGTGCACTCAAAGAGATAAAAACTTGACATGTTCCTTCAAGAGATAAATCATTTGTAAATGATAAATTTTAAAAATAGTATATGTATACATATGTCCCACTCAAATCTCATCACATGTCATGTAGTTGTAACATAGAATGGTGCTTCAAGAAAGAACATAGCAATGTAAAACATTGATTTAAATAAATTACAGTAGAAAGTGGAAAAGAAATAAAAGTAAATAATTAATAGGTACATACCTTCACTTACCTTGTTACTATTTAAATAGGAGATACGTGAGAAGCATATTGTAGAGGCATCTAGTGTGTGGGAGAAGAGATGGACTTGAAAAATATGATAAAATTTGAAAATTTTATGGTTAATACCTAAAAATTCTATATGTTTTCAGGATTTCAAAACTTATTCAGTTTGTCAAAAGAATTTACAAAAATAAATTTATGAGTAGATTATGTAATTTTGTGGTAAATAATTAAAGATTTGGAATTTTTGAAATTGTACTAGAAAAGGTATAAATTATTATTCATTTGTGCATTTTGACTATTGATTATCACAACTATGAGTATCATGTTTGATTTAAGAGAGAGATGATGGTATGAACTCAAGGAGGAGGACATGATGGAGGACAAGTGGGAGGACATATTTTAGCTTCTATGTACATAGTCTAGGTATGAGAAGAATTTAACATGTATTTTTAACATTTTGAGATAAAAATGAACTAGGTTAGGAAAATTAAGAACTAGGGTAAATTTATGTAATAGGATTTGTCCCAAAAAATATAATAACAAAGTAAATTTTATGAGGGGTAGTGGGTAGGATCCAAAGTGTGAAAATTAGATCAAAGGCATTAATGACAAGCTAGGTAAAAATCACTACACAAACTGGACAAGATTAGCCTAGCTGATCTAATTAGTTTGGGTGATTTTGAATAGGCAACTAACTCTATATTAGGTAGCCAATCTAGGAAAATGTCAAAATGGCTAATTAGATTTAAGGTTGTTGATCTATTTAAAGGTTGAAGGGTGGTTGATGGCATATGTTGTGGTCTACATAGTTAAATGAAGGAGTGACTGTTTTAGTATATAGAGTGGTTGACATAGTTATATTGCATAAATTTCACTGATGGTGTATGCCATGGTTGATTGTATATAAAGGTTAGGTGGCTGACAGAGTATGTAATGTGGACAACCTAGTACTATATGCAGAAATGTAAGGTCAATTTAATATAAAAATTGGCTGACATAATTGGTAAATATAAGTAAAATACAAAAAAGGTTGATAAAGTAATTAATTAGTTATATTTTTGAGTTTTTGGAGTATATCTATTAATGATTTGGGATGGATATCTAATTAGTGATTTTTTATTTGATATTTTATAGATTAAATGGAGGTGATGAAGACTAGTGGAAACAATTTAGTTACTAGATCTACTTGAGAGATTGTTTACAACATAGTGAGCTCAGTTGACTACCTTAGGTTTTTGTGGTATTATGGAGATGCAGTAGATTCTATTTAGCATGGAGTTAGTTGACATGTTCTTAGTAACATGAGAGTGACTAAAAAACACTTTTAGGTGGGTGGTGGATGGGGATACCATCGAGTTGTGTACTACCCTTAAGGATGTCCATGCTTTGTAGGGACTCCAAATTTTAGGGTTTCCTATATCATGTGATACACTAGAGATAAATAAAAATAGGTGAACCTTAGCCTTATGGGTGATTATATTTGATAAATATACCCAAGATAGATTATGAGTATGCATATTTGATGTCTATGTTTCAACCATTATGGATATTTAGAAGGCCATTATTGGACTTGTGACAGCTCATATGATTTTCCAGAAGTTAGATGGGAAGGTGCCTCTTTATGTTGTTACATTATGTTGATCTATAATCAAGTAGGGAACAATGTGTGATTTAGGATCCAAGATTTAGGTGTAATTGGTTAATGATATATAATATTTTATCATGAGGGTAGATGAAAATAGACCCCATTATTTTATTATGTATTTGGATTTATTATAGTTTACCAATGTATTGTCTTGTGTAGTTTCCACATGTAGTGGATGTTTCTATTTTGTGTGTGTGACAATGGGCACATGATTATATGTTGGATGTTTTACCACATTCCCTAGAATTATAGATGCTTACATCAAGAGAGATTATTTGGTGGACATAATCATGATGAATATGTGGCCCTCTTGGATAAGTAAATTTTAGGAATATATACATGCAAAGATTATAGGGAAATATCCTTGATGGGTGGAGCCACATCCAATGCCTCATTTACCAAGATAGTTTGGGTTGCCACACCTAGTATCTCCTATAGAAGTGTCAACATATTATGCATGACATGTGAGGGAGCATCATGGTACAGGGGTATAGGAATATAAATAGATGTTCATATCATATAACCCTACAATATCATACATGGAGGATGATGAGAACAATGATAAGGAAGATATCTGATGGTAGCCAAAGGAGTAGGAGATGTCACTTTTGTTGCACAATAACATAATTTAGAGTGACCACAATGATGGCATAAATAGAGGTAGGTTCTAGTACAACCAAACACATAACCAAAAACACCACCACATGCATCACCACAAGATCCATTGTAATCACAACCACATGTGACACCATATTCACCACCATAGGGACATCCATAAGGAGATCCTATAACACAAATTCTGATGAGTTGATCGATTATGAGTCAGATTCCTAGTGGATCACATCATTCTCATATGATTAAACCTAAGTGTTATAAAGGCTTTTCACAACCATAGACCCATGATTTATAGGATGTGTTTGGTGGTCGAGCTAATGGGGATATTATTGGTAATAAATTTATATTTTGTTGAGTTTATGATAGATTTATATACATGCTAGATAGATATAGTATTTTTTAGATATATATGTGAGATCTAATGTATATTTGGTTTGTGTTTTATATATTTTGAAACAAAGGAGACTATATGGTCATCCATGGTTAAGAGGCCACATCATGATACATTAGATGATGTGTTGCCTTAACATGATATGACATAGATGGTTGATCCACTAGTGCCTTCAAAACCTATGTATTCTAGTTGGTTTCATTTGGTTGGTTCGATAGCTTGTGAGTTGCAGAGTTGATCTAATGTACCCTTAGTGGTATTGTCACTACATGTCTATAATGGGGAATTATAGGCATGGTATTTATTAGCTATAGACCAAGCCACACATTTTGACATAGCTATATATTTGGCCTAGGTGTATGTCCAAGTGGAGGAACTACAGACAGGCACATAGTCACTTTAGTGGACTATTCATAGAGGTAAATCATAGGCTTCTATGAGTAGTATACCCTATCTATATATTAATTTTTTTACTATGAGTTATCATGTGATACTAAATGAGACATTTTGAGCCATTTGAATATATAGATATTTATTTTATGACTGATAGATGTATTTATTTTATTTATATCATATGTGTTGATCCTGATATATGTTATGGGAAAATGAATGATGTATGTGTTTATTATTTTATAGAAAATGTGAACAAATTCATGGTAAAAAATAATGATAAAGAAATAAATTGAAAATGAGAAAACATATCGAAAATGGAAAAAGGAAAAATGAAAATGCATGTCAAAATGTGAGGAAAGTGTAAATGAAAATTATAAGGAACAAGATAAGATAATAAACAAAGATGTGAAAAATAAAAATAAGAAATGAAAATAAAGAAATATCCAATGTAATAAAAATAAACAATGAAATATCAATGTAAATAAAGGATAGTGTAAACAAATATCTGTAAACCAAAGAATGTGAATAATAAATTTCAATGTAACCAAAATCAAAATATGTAAACACAGATATGCAAACCATAAATATCAATGTAAACAAAGTAAAAAAAATTGTAAACAAAGATTAAAAAATTATGAAATGTGTGAAAATGAAAGTAGTAATAGGCATGAAAACCCAAACCTAGGGCTTATGTTAGTCAAGAATATAAAAGAGTAAAATTTATTATGTGACAATATATGACATGTAGTTTATATAGGGTAAACACATATTTTATGAGGAAGCCCTGGTCTTATCTAAGGTCTTACATTGGAACTCATAAATGAATAACCAAATGGTATTTGTTTGTATTGAAATGGAATTTTGTGAGGAAGTCTTGGTCCTATCCAAGGTCTTACATTACAACTCACAAAAGAGATATGAAAAGGTAAATTGTTTAGAAAAAAAATAATTTTGTGAGGAAGGCCTAGTCATATCCAAGAAATTACACTACAACTCACAAAAGATTAAACAAAGAGATATGATCAATATAGAATAAATATACATCAAGGGGAGTGTTTAGGAGTGATGTTATGAAAATAGGAAATGAAAAGTGTGTACATAGGTTTTGTAACAATTATTAGTAGAAATGAGACATACTTAAGCAAGTGTGCAAGTGTTTAAGATTTTATTTGAACAATAAACACTTAAGATATTATGACTATTATATGCAAAGTAGTTGGATAATGAGTGGAGTACCTAGATCATATCATGAGGTTTATTTACAAAAAAAAGTAAAATGATCCTACCTACCCATGACATGTTCCTTGTTTCTTATGACCCCTTACATAGTCATCTATCTACTATGAAAATTGGGTGCTTACATTAGAAATTAGGTAAAAATATATGTAATAATGAGACCTTCTATCCCTATCTACTATCCTAACACACCTCAATGGACCTTGGATTTATTATGAGGCTAATTGTGGATTTTTAAATTGGACTAGAATAGGAGATGTCCAAATAAATATCACATATTTTGGTGTGGTTTTAACATTTAATTATTTATTTTATCTTTTGATTATTTCATTTTATTCAAATGATTTGGATTTTAATTTTTTTGTCTTTTTTTATTCTTCCTCAATATGGATTTGGTAGCACCAAACATAAGTGATATAGATGACTACCATAAATATTCTTATACTTTGGTTACAATTGATAAATACTTAAATCATATGTTATCTTAAAAAATAATTAGAATTGGCTGAAAGTAAATATTAAATATCTAATCTAACCTTATGTGTACTTAAGATGAGGGATATATAGGGGAGAAATGGGGATCATGATAGATCCATGTAAATAAAGTTACAATGATAAAAATGCTTTGCAAGTGATCATACAGAGAATATGATAGTGTAGGCTATGGTCCAAGTGTCATTGGTATAAATGAATATACTACTCAACAAGTGATCTAACATAAACATCCATGTAAGGAATAATCATCCATATATATGGGTAAAATAAGTGTTTACAAAGGATATAAAACATTTCAATGAAAGAATATAAATTAAATGTATAAATATTTGAGAGTTTTAAATCAAGAAACAAGAATGAAAAAGTAACTATGTATAGATAGAGGAAAGAATCAATAAAAAATAATTAGTGAATCACAAATTTTATAATGAATATCAATAATATATATCAAGTAGAAATATGAGGCATAATATACCATAGAAACATAATATGTTGACAAATACTTTTATATCTCATAACATTCATCATCAATAACCTCTAATAAGTCTTGCTATAATTAGAATCTAGCTTTGATTATAATTTAATCTATCTTCACTAAGAAACATGCAATTACTTCATGTTTTAATATCTTAATGAAGAATGTAGTTATGATAGAAGAAGTCAGTTACATATATGGCATATTTTGTGAAGGTGTTCAATGCAAGGAATTGGTACCACCATATGATTAAAAGCCTTTGATATCTAAGATGATGAAGGGGTGGGGAAGTATTGTCCTTCACCTGTAAATGATCTTGGCTACAATACTGAGAAGATAATGGTATAGGCCATGGAAAAGCATAAAAGTTTTGTTGCAAGACCTTTACATATATAATATGATGTCTAACACACTAAGGCCAAATTAAATATAACTCCCCATGTTTAGGAATATATTATTAAATAATATTAGGAGAGATAAATTATTATTATTAGAATATGATTTCTCTATATGAAGTGCATCAATATACTACCAAAGTTGTTGATAGTGTGTAAGAGGTACGCATGATTGTACCATCAAAACAACAAGTACATCGAGGAGTATATAATTGTGGAGTTATATTATCTGGAGTATGAGTGGAAATGGATTCTTGATGTTCTGCTAAGAACCTCTGATGTGTATGAAAATCCTTAGCTCAATGACCAAAAATATTATGGAAATCACATTATCATTTATCTACCCATCATTTAAGGATAGGATAAAGTTTAGGCAAAGGTAATATGCCATCACCATCAGTAGTGAAACTTAGAGTAGATTTTATGCTAGGCTCAAAAATTATGCTAGCATCATGTAATGCATGTGACTGTAATGTGGCTAACATCTTGGGAGGGAACAAACACCAAGGATTAGAAAACCTAGTGAACTAATATGGTCTCATTATGGTAGGATCAAGAATCATGATCTGAAGAGGATCAATAGTGATTAGCTGAGAAGTATTATGTGTATACTCCATCTCTGGCCTATGAACATCAAGTGAAGAAGATATAATGTCAGATGCTAGAGAAGAAAGAACTACATCAGTAAAACTAATAATATAAAAGGAGTGCTATAAATAAAAACAATATCTAAGTATTTCTATGTTTTTATCTTGAGTAAAACTAGATAAGGGGTCATCTAATGAATATCCATCATCATAATCATGAGTACATAAATTTCAATAGTGTAAGTATAAATGATTCTATAAATTTAATAAGCATGAAAAATGGATTTTTTAGTCTTAGTTAACATAATGGGAACCTCATTGATGAGTTTTTGTTGAGATCAAGATCATAAAGAAGGAGATGATTGAGTAATTATGTGTGAAGGGGTATCAAAAGTTTTGATTTTCAAACTAATCTCCAGAATCTAAGAGGTTAGGTAGGATATTACCTAAAAGTTTGGGGTGGCTAGTATAGCTTCTAGTATAATTGATGGGGTAATTATATCATTGAGATTTGAGAAAGGGAATGATAAGTAAAGGTTTAATGGTGTGAATTTTGAAAACACCACATGCTTGGAATTGTTCAAAATTTCAAGGATTTGTATCTCCTTGAATATTTTAAATAACACCATTATGAGTAAATTTAAAACATTGGAATGATTATGAGGCAATATATCTCATGTAGTGTGTCCAAGGTCGACTGAGTAAGATGTTATATGATAACAAAAAATTAAAGATCATAACCTTAATTCAAACAATGATAGGAGGAACTGTGATAAGAATCTAAACACATCCTAGAGGAGGAATTTGTATTTAATCATAGCATTGACATGTAATTTTGGTAGATATTAGATTGCATTTAGAATACCTAAGTGTTTTTATAAAATAAAGGGAAATGACACAAGTATCGTAACCTTTATCAATCAAAGCATGTTTGAATTGTATATCACACATTTTTATACTAATAAATAATGGTGGATCATCCACTTAAATAAATATTTCATTAAGAACCATTGAAGTGATAGGAAATTTGAGTGAGAGGGAACTATCTATTGTTTCATCAATGTGTATAGACATTTATTCACATTGTTGAAGAATACTAGCTTCAAACCAAAACAAGATGGATTCATGCCCCATGGGTGGAGGTCAAGAGATATTCATTTTGAATAAAATTTGCATTAAATGATTATGATGACAAGGATAATTCTTCATGAGTTAGAGAAAAAAATTGAGATGGGAGTTGATAAAGTTATGTTATAGTATCTCATTCATCATAAGTGGTTAAAATAGTGTTGGATAATAGTGCATATTATTGAATAAAATTGGTTGAAAGAAGTGTGTAAGTACACTTAAATTGATGTTGAGAAGGGGGAGTTTATTGAGACTTATTTGATGTGGTTGTGCATAGTGTATCTGATCAGGGTGAATTAGGTAAGGTTTTGGGTCTCATGGTTAGGGTGGTGTCATTTTATGTGTAAGAGTTTGTAGGTTTTAAAGAGATTGAATAAATAGGTGGAGCATAAAATTTAAGTAGTTTAGATTGAGGAGGATTTGTTGATAAGTGAGGATAGGAAATTGTATTAATGGAAAGTGAATGAGTATCCAAATTTGGTGTTTGAGTAGAAGAATGTGGGATAGTGAATAAAAGAGCAAGTTGTGTGGTGAGATTTTTTAGGGTTGTTGTCACATCTCCACGTTTTATAAAATGTGATGGGTAAGAATATTCGATGGTACATAAAGTTCATAATTTATCATAGTTATAATTTCTGTAAGGGTTAATATAAGATAAGGTAAATATAATATTAAGGAGAGGGTTATTGTAAATTGTTAAGATCAATATAATATTATCATCATTAGGATCACTAGAAGTTTTAACAATTTTGGTGGTGTAAGGTTGAGAAGTTCTCAGTTGATGATTAAGAAGAGTGTTCTTGTAAATTTTGAGATAAACATTGTATTGATTAAGGGTATCATGTTTATTTTTGGTTTGTTTAACCTTGAATTCTACTTCATAAGCTTGTTGAATCTCAAGAATTAGGGTTTTGTGATTAAAATTAGGACCCATATGATATTCAAGAGCAAAGTTTCATAATTAATGACAAGTTTAATGAGAATGAATCCAACTTGTGTGATACCAAAAAAACTTATGTGGATCATACTAATGTTTGGTAGGGTGAGTAGGTTCAATATCTTATAGTGACTACTTAGGAATAAATTTTTTAATTTCTTTCATGGAAATAGGTCTTTGAAAATCCATGTTTTTTATTTAGGAAAATGTATCACTAGGTTGTGGTAAAGGGTTAGTTGAAAGTGGTTTTAAAAGAATAGAATCATTAAAACTACTTGGAGCAATGGTGTGAATAATGTGAATAGAATCATAGTTATCCATAAAACCATCATTGGTAGCATGTTGGTTTTTAGGTTTCATAAGAATTTAAGTTTCATTAGGAGGATAAGAAAGGTCAAATTGTTTTATAAGAAAATCCTTATGTTTTACTATGTTGAGGGATTTTTACAAAGATTTGGGAGAAACGGTTGTAACATAATATTATAATTTATGGTAAAGAATTAATGAATAAGTGAAAGAGGTTATCTTATGACATGTTACATTCAAATTTATTGGACAAAAATTTCCATCATTTAATGAATACTTGTTTAGTTTCAGATTCTAGTTGTTTATAGTTGATGATGTGAGCTAGGTTATTTTCAAGGAGGCCATTACTTTATAATTCTTATACTAAAACATTAATTAAATATTATAAAATAGATATAATATTATATTTGAGTTGATTATATGAATCCAAAGCATCAGCTGTGAAGGTTTTATCTAAGAGCAAGGTGGTGACAAAGTTATTAAGCTTAATCTAATCTTTGTAAAAGTTTTTGAACGCTTTCAAGGGTAAATTGGGTTTAGTAGACCCATTATAATTTATATTTTGAAAAATTCCATCTATGTTGATGTTTGTAATTTGAGGGACCAAGGGTTCATTTTTTAAATATTTGATAGTCTTATTGAGAAGTGGAGGTTGAGGTATAAGATTATCTTATGTATCTCTAAGGTGGGGTGTAGGGCAAGGGGGGGCATTAGGATTCTGCACTCCCCATTGAGTAATTTGAGGATGATTTTGTATACGTGTTGATAATGTCTTGACTAATATAAGTAGCTTAAGATTCAATAGAGGTAGTAGTAGCTTGAGTAAGAATATGGGCACTTTGAGTGGGCCTACTGGAGGAAAGACCGGCCATAGTAGTTGAGATACTAGGCAAGGTGGAAGAATAATTAGTAAATAAAGTTGAAGGCATGGAAGAAGAAATGGGTATTGAAGAGGAAAAAGTCATGGATTAAGTTAGAGGTTGACTTCAAGATTGATAGATAAATGATGCATAGGTGAAGGTGGATGGTCAAAGAAAGGTCCCATCATGAGACTGTATATGATTTTAGGATCCTTTCTTTGATTTTGGGGGTTTGCATTGATGAAAAGTAT
Source organism: Torreya grandis (assembly GCA_037957365.1). Taxonomy (NCBI): domain Eukaryota; kingdom Viridiplantae; phylum Streptophyta; class Pinopsida; order Cupressales; family Taxaceae; genus Torreya; species Torreya grandis. Next base: position 2,501,579 of record JARHVA010001132.1, read on the forward strand.
CATTTTAGTAATATACTCGAGATCACTCTCATCCTCAAAAAGATGAAATTTTGGAGGATAGTTAAATGGATCCAAGGTATTGGGAAGAGATGACCTATGTTTTTTTGTTGTAGTTGCCACATGGATATTACTAGAATCTAGATTTTCTTTAGAAGTATAGGGAAGGAAAGAATTAGGATGCTTACGAGCATTATCTAAATTCATAATATCATTTATAGTTTGCATTTCACTTTGGTAAAAAATATAATTCATAGTGAAAAGCAAGGATAAAATTGGAAATATTGAAACATACTAAGTCAAGTTGGTTGACTTAGTTTTACATTTGAGAATAGGAAAATGTTGGATAGAGAACTAGGTTGAGTTGGTTGACTTAGTTGTATAGGCAAGAAAATAATTTTTTTTGAAAACTGAGTAAGTTGAGTTGGTTGACTTAGTTTTACGGATAAAAATAAATATAATGTAAAACTCCTCCTAAGTCAAGCTGATTGATTTAGTTGTAGAGGCAAGAATGAGATAGAGTTTGATACCATAATAAGTTAAACTAGTTGACTTAGTTATATAGGCTAAAAATAGAAAAAATGTGAAAAGCTTACTGAGTCAATTTGGTTGACTTAGTTGTACATGATATAAATATATAGAGTTTGATAGCCTACTAATTTGAGCTAGTCAGCTTAGTTGTACATGATGAAAATAGATAGAAAGTGAAAATATTACTAAGTTAATTTGGTTGACTTGGTTAAATAAGCTAGAAATAGATAGAGTGTGAAAAGCCTAATAAATAAAGATAGTTGATAATTGTACATGATGTTAAGATAGAATTTTATTAAATCAAGATGGTTATCTTAGTTGAATCCAAAAAAAATTTAATAGTGATTTAAACTATGTAGTTTTTAAGGTAATAGTAAAACATGCATAATATTAAACTATTTACCACACAACATAGAATTGTATTAATGTTGGTCAATAAAATTTATAATAAATAGAGAATATAAAGTAACAAGTAGAATATTAACTTTATAACTACTGATGCTAATTAATTATCCAAAAAGAAGACCAAGAAGATATACTAAGGTTTTGATTGGTTTTTAGGTTTCCAAAGATACTTGCTTATCCATTGAATAGTGACAAACCAATGTTTTAGAGTGCTAATTATGGAAGAAGTGTCATTCCCATAGCATATTAAACATAGTTTCAAGGGTAAGTTGAAAGTCACTACATGGATAAAAGGATAGATATATTCATAAGGTTCAATTCAAAAGGAAATCCTAGGCATTTCTTAAATACCTAGAGGTGCATGAAAATTAAAGACCGTGTTTAGCTCTATACTATGGCTATGAGTATTGGGGCAAAATTGTCACACAATGATATCTATAAACAATAGACAAGGACCTAAATATAATATCATATAGCCCTTCATGATAGTATATAAGTAGTTTTAAAACTGCTAGTACACAATTTTTAAGAAAATCAAGAGAAAATGAAAATAAAGGAGAAAATAAATTGTCAAAAAATAATTTTCCATTTCATTAAGCAAATAAACTGGTAGTCAACTCTTTTCAAAGAAAATGTGAGATTAATTACTAAGCATTTAAAGTGAATTACCTTGTTTATGCTAAAATAAAAGACACCAAACAAGATTAGCTAGGTTGATTTAGTAAGAAAATAGAACAAAACACATTTAAATAGGAAAATCTAGTATGTTGTGAAAATATGCTAAAAACAAACACAATTAGTGAGGTCAACTTAGTTTGTTTGGCAAAGTAGACTTGCACAAAACTAAGTCAGCCAAGTCAACTTAATTAACTATGTGATATAGTTTGGTAGAATTCAAAATAAAGATAATCTAGAAATTGAAATGATAAATAATTTTTTTAAAAGGAAAAAATGAAAAATTGATTAAAATGAAAATACAAAGATTTTTTAGGGTGAACCTTAAAAATATAATTAGATTAACCAGGTTGATCTAGTTGATTAACTAAAAATACTAAAAATCTTATTACAAACTATATTATCTCATCTTGATTGAGTCCTACAGATGTACAAATATACAAAACACAAAGGTTAAACATGATCAATAAGGTATATTTAATCTTTATATAACTAAAAACTTGAATTGATAAAATGAAACTAAATCAGCTAGCCTAATCTAGTTTTCATAAAGTTAAAAAGTAAAACTGCTAAATTGAAATAAATTAACCAACTTGATCTAGTTGATTGTTAGTGAATATATATAAAATAGAAAAATGAATTAGTCGACTAACATGACTCAGTTTATTGGGAGTGAACCCTATGAGCCAAAGGATAAAAAACATATCAACTAGCATGATCTAGTTGATTGTAGATCTTGGGTCTAAAATCAAAGAGAAATACTAGATCAACTACCCTGATCTAGTTGACTACATAAGGAAAACCTAAAAATAGAAGACAAAATGGGAATAACTAGCATGTTCTTGTTTGTTGTAGATCCTAAATCATAAGATAGGGTTAAGAATAGATTGACCACCTTGATCTAGTTAATTAAAATTAAAAATTAAAAAATGTAAGGGTTATATTTGAGTTCACAAAAATGTATGCAATAAATTAAGATATATCTAAAAATTATTTGACTTAGTAAAATCCAAGTTTTGATAAGTTAATCATCTAACAATTATTGAAATACATGTCTATATTAGGAGCATGACCAGATTGGATCTTCTAAACCTTACCAAAGGGATATTTTACCACAAACACCAAAATAAAGGGTTCCAAAACCTATATGAAAATGAAACTATGCAATAACCATAGTTATGTCTAAGTACATAAATTAAAACTAATCTAGTTCTCACCAAAACTTGTGGTGCAAAGGGGGATGATTAAAAATAAACAAATAATCAAGGGATCATGGTAAGAAAATAATGGCCTAGACAACCTAAAGTGGAAGATGGCAAGCAAATATAACCCTATATCTATACTAAGTTTAGTCATATAGGTAATCTAATCAAGGAGTTATGAATTCAACACATATTACTTATACAATATCTATCTATCAAATGAAATAGTAAGAGTTAGAAATACATACTTGGGGAAAACCCATCGAGTCTTAATCTCTCCCTTGGATAATGGTTATTTTTAATAGGTTGTTATGGCTTGTAAGGATCACACTATAGAAATCATCTCTAGGTTAAAATACTCATACTTTTCATCTGATACTTTCGACAAGAAAATTAATCTTCTCTCTAAGGTAAACCCTAAGCAATGGATCCTTCAAATGTTGATTGAGTATAATTATGAATTGTAATGATGTGAAAATGAATGTTCATATCTATTGGATTGAAATGAGCCTTGTACTTAAAAAGTTAGTCAATTTGGGGTTTAGATGGAGCATGCACATAGGAGCTCTGTGCAGTCCTGTGACTTGTAGCAGGTCACAGTCTGTAGGTGTTTGATCTTTATCGCTCGTGCATTTTCTTTGTAGATTAGGCCCTTTGGGGTCATTTTTAGAAAAGGGTGGGGTTTTTTACCTTTCAAGCAGGGTTTTTTTTCCTATGTGTGTACTTTATTCAGGGCTGGTCTAGGGCATGAGGGTTTGAGGGGTTTTCTAATGGCAGGGTCTATGCTTTTGGGTGAGACATTCAAGGATGCTGCTATGGTTGGGGTTGGTAACGGGTTTCCTCATCCATCCTCACCTGATGTTGGAGTTTTTAACACTAGTGCTTTGAAATTACACAAGATAAATAGACGCTTGGAAAGAGCTCAAGTTCATTCAAAGTTGGTGATTAAAATAGAGGCAGTAGTCAAGGACCTGGAGTATTATAGAAAACATGATTTAATCTACAAATTTATGGGATTGAGGGTTTTGATTCCTTTTTTAGAACCCTAGATTTACAAGTCATGAAATCTGGAAGGTGATTTTGAAATCTTGCTCACTGTGAATAACTTCTTTCTAGTGGTCTTTTCATGTATCTCCGATCGTAACAAGGTTTTTGAGGGAGGGCCCTACTTTTATAATCAGGTTGGCCTCTTCATGAAGCCTTGGCATGAATGATTTAATTCCGTAGAGGAACTACCCTTGAAGGTGATGGTGTGGGTTCATTTTCCTTGATTGTCTTTGGAATGTTGGAGATAGGATATTCTACAATCAATTGCATTGCTACTAGGGAAGCCTATTGGCCCATCTCAACAAACTCTAGAGAAGCAAATTTTTTCCTATGCCTGGGTCTGTGTGGAGATTGACCTAAGCCAGCCTCTACTAGATTTTATTGACCTCATTGTTGGGTCTAGCTCCTAGACCCAACAGGTAGACTATGAGACTTTACCTTTGAGGTGTCGGCTATACCATGAGTATGGCCATCTTCTAAGGAGATTCCCTCATGCCTCAGGTGCTTATGGTTTAGTTAATGTGAAGGTTCCATCTATTCCAAGGGTAGAAAAGGGTAAAGCACCCATGTAGGGAGTGGTACCAGATAAAGATGGTTTTGTGCCAGTTAAGGCATAAAACAAGAATCGAGGTCAAAAGAGGACTCTTCAAGATTGTCAAGAGGAGGATACTTTTAACAAGTTTGAGGATTTGAATGAATTAGTCCATGAGGAGGGTGTTTCTTCTAACATGCATGTTGAAGCCTCTCCTTTAGTTGATCATAACTCTAAGTCTTTGCTTGTCATTACCTCGGTCCTTGATCATGTGGTGGATTCTAGGGTGGTGATGGACTCAGTTGCTTCTCCCCTCAATGTTAGGTTTAGGGATTCTTATGGTTTGGTGGAAACCCCCATGGCCTCTTCAGATGAAAGGGTGAGTGTAGCTAGTGGACCAGGTTTGGAAGACCTTGGTAAGAAAAAATCCCTCTCTTCTTCGTTTATTCTGGGTCTGCAATAAAAATCTTTGAAAAAGGGTGCTCCTGATAAACCCCAGAAGGTGGGGAGGAAGAAGGATCAGGAGAAAGTTAAGTTCGTTGGAGAGACATTGGTGGAATCTGGGTTAGTGAAGACAATGGATACTCACTTCTCTCACCCTTCATGATGATTATGTTATCTTGAAATGTAAGGGGTATGAATAGCATCCCTAGACAAAAGACTATTTAGGACTTGGTTAGTGCTCATTTTTTGGATGTGGTTTTCCTCCAAGAGAAAAAGTTATCTGTGGATGGTATGATGTAGTGTGTTTCTAAGATTTGGAATAGAGGGTGTTTCCAGTGTGTTGGTGTGCAAGGCAGCTTAGGGGGTCTTGCTTGCCTCTAGGACCCTCAATGAATTTCTCTTGTTTGGTGGATCTCTAGTAGATTTTCCATCTCTCTGGTTGCAATTAGTTTGGAGACAAGGGAAATAATTATTCTTTCTAACATTTATGCTCCAATAGATGTCCCTAGAAAGACTCTCCTAAGGTCACATATCAATTTTTGACGATCGTTGTATCCTTTCCTCCCCTGGATTATGGTAGGTGACTTCAATACAATTGCCTCCCTTAAGGAGAAAAGGGGGGCATGCCTCGTTTGGGCCCCTCTTTTGATCTTCTAAGGGATTTTTTGGTTTAGCTTTGACTTGTGGATATTAAACCTTCAAATGGCATGTTTACTAGGAATAATAAGAGGCTTGGAGATGATGCCATATCTGAATGGTTAGACAGGTTTCTTGTGTCCTATTTTTGGGTGGGTGATGTTGTTCCCAAAATTTGTCACTCATTTTTGGGACAATATATGAACTATTTTGGTCCTATAGGCTAAAATCCTCTCTTCCCTTCTCAAAAAATTGTTCTAAGCATTCAAATTCTTCATTAATCAAACTTTTTCAATTAAGGGACTAGCAGGTTCAACAGGTTCAATGACATCAATAGGTGAGCTCTCTCAAAGAAACAAGTTCCCAACACTTAGATAATTGCAAGATCGGTTCAACACTGAGGTTCAATCAAAAGGTCCATCAGTAAGCTTCAAACAAAGGAATGAATCGTTGAACCTTGAACCAAAATGGTTCAACGGGTTCAAAGGTTCAAAGCAGTTGGTTCAAGCGGTCAATTGAATGAGTGGAATACAAGATTGAACTATTGAACCGTTGAACCAAAGTTGGTTCAATTGGTCAATTCAATTGAATAGTTCAAAGGAGTGCCCCAAAGCCCAAAGGGCAAGTGCCCTTGCAGAAGGCAGTGAACCAAAGGCCAAGTGCCCTTGCGGAGGGCAGTGAACAAAAGCAAATAAAGAGATATCTTTCAGAAAGATTTTTTGTGGCCAAATTTTACAAGTCAATTCCTTCAGACAAAATGTCTGAAGGAATTCCTTTGGACATTTTGTCTAAAGGAATGATCAAAGGCTTGACGAAAGTGGCTAAGATAAAGGAAAGGTTTCCTTTAGATAATTTATGTCTTAAAGAATTCCTTCAGACATTTTGTTTGAAGGAATTGACAAGAAGACCCCCCAAAGACCACCCGAAGGACCCCCAAGGGCAAGTACCCTTGTGGGGGGCTCTCAACTACCAGGAAATAGACCTTTCTCAAGGCCTGAAGGGACACCTTCCCTTCGGGAGGTTCCAAACATATAAAGCTAAAGGAATGATCAAAGGCCCACAGGCTTGTTTCTATGGACTTACAAACTCTGCAGGTTGGTTTCTACGGACTCATTTCTATAGACTTCGTAGGTTTGTTTCTACAGACTCTGTAGGCTTGATTCTAAGGACTTTTCAGACATGTTTCTATGGACTCTTTCAAAGCTCGAGAGACTTAGAGAAAACAAAGGCTTCTAAGAAAGAATATGAACCGTTGAACCTTGAACCAATATGGTTCAACGAGTTCAAAGGTTCAAGGAAAGTAAATGAACCAAGAAAGTGGATGAATCAGAGAAGTGATGGAATCAAAGAGATGAGAAGGCTGCCTGAATTGTTGAAATAGTGAACCAATGACGTCCCTGTGGATGTCAAATTCAAGGTAATGAAATATCTGTTGATTTTCAAATGTGGCATGGAACCTGAAAACAAACTCAGTGATCAACTAAAGAAGGAGCTGAAAGAGCCTATAGAAAGGGAAAAGATAGCTCGAGAGCTCAAATTACAATAGGAAAGAGGGAAAGACTATAAATATCTATGCAAGAATTATTCTAGTAGGTGGAACAGTCCACCAAGTAGATATTTGAGCTTGTAAACATTAAAAGTGTGGCCTATTTTTCTCCCTTACAGTAAAGGTGAAGTGGGCAGCTGCACAAACATCAAGAAAATGACTAGATGACCTAGGCCTAGGAGAAGACATTTGGGATGAATCGACATGCCATAGTTAAGGCAGATGCCCTATTCTAGCATGGCCCTCTTTGACAAAACTAAAAATGCATTCAAGGCATTAAATGCAACATGGATCATTATATGAAACAAAGTGCCAAGTCTTTCTTATTGTTATATATTGTAATCTCCTATTTGATGTAAAAAGGAGATCTTTTGGTTAAAGAAACAAAACTCTACCAAAATTGAGAGGTGATTATTGAGACTTTGAGCTCAGATTATTAATCATATTTCTTTGTTTGAATGAGAAAGCAGGTTACTTCCAGACTTTGTGCTATAATAACTTGTGTCATTTAGGAAATTGTTCTTATGTCTATTTCTTGAATGTGTTCTTGTCCATTTTAAATAAATAATTAGAACTAGTGGAAGTCATCAGGAAGGTGTCTTGAAGCTGACTGTGGAGAGACTTTGTGTTGCCATAATTGTATTTAGCATGTTTGTTTTTTTGTTTCTATGTAAAGGATCTTGGGATGAATTTGTGACCCCTTTGTCCTTCATATATTTCAATCTTTGGCAGTTGAGGTGGAGACTTTGTGCTACACCTCATTCTGCTGGTTATTGCACCTTGTTCTAGTTACAGTTACTTGTTACCTACCTAAAAGAACTCTGGCTGTTTGCTGAAAGACAAATTTTGAAAGAAGAGAAGTGCCTTCAGTGTTTCCACCTATATTTCTCCTTTGTTTTTGAACATCATCTCTAAAAAAAGAGAGATGGATGGTGTTTTCCTATCATCAAGTGTTATTTTTTGCATATATATATAGTATATAGCTCCTCATATTTACAGGGAACCTCCCCTTGATGAGAGGAGAGATTTGTCCCCTTTTGATGTGGTAAACCCACACATTTGGATGACCAATCTCCTTATGCTATGGTTGAAATCACCTATTTTTCTCATCAGTTAGCTAGTGACAAAATATTCACCTAATAGTTTTTTGGCGACTCTGCTAGGGAAGAGCGCACAGTTTGAAGCCTCAAGTTTCAAGCTGAAGTAGGGCTAGTTCTTTTCCATTTTTATTCTACAATCTAGTAACTCCAAACTATACTAGAAGCTAGAGATCCCAAGGTGTTGTTGACCCTATTTTTGAGTTGGTGTAGAAGGGAAATTTTAATTTGTTCCCTCCACAACTTCATGTTCAACGAACTAGGAGTCTTTCTCCTATCAACACCAAATCACCAATACAAGGTAGAGCTTCTTTTTATGCTATTAGCAGAGCTTTGCCTCTACATACTCCACCCAATTTTTTTATCCTCCTTTCCATAATCAAATCATGGTGGTTCGAAGCCCCTGGGGTAACTCTTTTGGCCCACTCAATTTAACTCCACCACTACATGAGCTACCACGCAGTTCAAGGAAGAATTTCCCCAAATTCTTTGGTGATGGGAAGTTCATCCTAATGAACATATTGCAGCCTTCATTATAGCATGCAATGTGATAGGCATGGAGTACAAGGACATAGCAGTCAAGCTATTTTTGGAAACATTACAAGGCACTACTGTAGACTGGTTCTATCATTTGCAGGCCCAGACTGTGACTGACTAGAACACTCTCAAAGCTAAGTTTGAAGCAAGGTCAAGCTTGCAGAAGATGCACATGCCCTATTGGCTCAACTCATACAGATGAAGAAATAACCTCATGAACCTATGAGGGACTTCATTTCCAAATTTGACAAGCTAAGGAATAAGATTCCTACAATTGCTTAGCCAACACCTGAGAACCTTAAATATTTCTTCATCAAATCATAACTGCCTAAAGTGAGTTTTCTACTGAGACGTGCTAGCCACATAGACCTTGTTTCTACTCAAGATTTGGCCACTGAGGTGGAAGATGACCTTATTTTATTAGGAAAGATAAGGAGATATCCTAACAGAGGTAGATCTTCTTCATCTTTTGAATATCCATTTACAAGCACCACTGATCCAATAGTGCACAAGCTGGCAAATGAGTTGCTTGCTCTTATAAAGTAAATGGCATAAGGGATGTCTTCTGCTCCATCATACAAATATATACCAAGGAGGACATTCCCCAATCAGTCATACTAAGGCAATGCTGCCAAGAATTAAGGTCAGCCAAATCGTCTTCTTCCCACTCAAGGAAAATTGGCCTTTGAAGCACCTCTAACCAATTCAACAGTCGGATATATTGAAGCAAAATTTAATTTCTCCTTCCAGCTTGAGTTGAACCTAGAAGATGATGCTAATCTCTTCACACACAAAGAAGAAGAATCAGCTAGTGACTCCAACATTAGTTTCTTTAATTATTAGGATGAACCCAGAAGTGAAGGTAAAGCAGTTGAGGGATGATACACTGTGTTCACCCAGTCTAAGAATCAGTCAGTCCATTAAGCTGATAAAGAAAAAATAGAGGAGCGACCTCAACTTGCAATTTTAATTGCCAAATGAGGAACTTCTCTACCTTTCCAACCAAAGGACCTGGTGATTGCTAAAAAAGTAAATACTCCAAACATGTATTCACCTTCAACTTCAATTTTGTAGATCAGTCCTTCCCCCCTAAAAACTAGAAGGATGAACTCCCTTCCCCTATTCATAATTCATTTCAGACATTTGACATAGTTGACCATGTCAAGAAAACTAAAATTCAAATGTCTAAATTTGAATTCCTGTAATCCAACCCCAAGCAGTTGGATAAGTTAGTAGAATGTGTGAAAAATAAAATCATCCTTGCAGGACTAGCTATTCCAAAGGTAACCCCCATGTCCACCTAAATTAACCTTGTCATTTCTCCTCCTACTGCTCCCGGAAGGACTGAACCATTTTATGTCTCCTTGCTGATAAATGGACATTAGCTAAACAATTGCATCGTAGACTCAAGTGCATCTGACAATGTCATACCTACCAAAGTAGCTAAATCCCTTGGTCTCACACTGACCAAGACATTTGGGAGATCTTTCTCCATGGAGAAAAAACAAGTGCCATTGTTGGGACAGATCAAGGATGCCCAATTTGCATTTTTAGCATTCTTGAAAAAGAGAATCAAGATGACAATCCTGGTGGCTGATGTCCCAACCTCATATGGCATCCTTCTTGGGTGAAATTTTTGCAAAGATGTTGGTGGTGAGTTGAGCATGGACCTGTCTGAGGCAAGGATCTTAGTCAAAGGCATTATGTAGAGATTGCTCCTTGAGAAGGAAGCAAAATATGAAGTCACTCAAACATCAGCACCTGAAGCTCAAATTTTTTTTGAGTCTTCAAGCATGGGTAGTTACTTTTTATCCATGGAGGAAGTTCATTAGGCATTTGATGAAGCTCCTAAAGGTAACAATCTAAAAATTGGTTCATACAGAACAATAGAAGATAGGATAGAGCACAATGTAAACGTAGAATAATCCTCCCCTCTAAACGAAGAAAAATCTAAGGTGAGGTCAGCTTCTGATGATGTATGGTACTAGAATTTGATGGCATCTATTCCTCTACCAGTTCAGGAGCCAAAATTGTGTTGATATCTCCCTAAGGAGATATTTTTCCATCTTCATATAAATTACAATTCATTAATACCAATAATACTATTAAATATGAATCATTGCTGCTTGGATTAAAGGCCGCTCAAAACAAGGGCGTCAAGCTCCTTCATGCCAAAGAAGATGATGAGCTAGTGGTTTGTCAGGTGAGGAACCTATACCAAATCAAAAATGAGAGATTATGCCACTACTGTAATCTAGTTTGGGATTAAATTGAAAGTTTTGATGCTTTCAGCATCTCTATAGTTCTTAGGAAATTTAATGATCAAGTTGATGCTTTGGCTATTTCTACAACTATTTTGATTCCTCACCTATATTTTAAAGGAGACAAGTACACTATCAAACTGATCTTTCAACTAATTGTGCCTGACAATGCTAATCATTGGCAAGCATTCAATGGTGAAAACCAAATCATTGCCTTCTTGGAATAAAAAGGTAGCTTTGAATAGCTCCACTTTGAAGGTAGTGAAATAGCCCCTAAAACAAATTCAGATGTAGGTGAGGAATTCCTCCAGATGAAAGGGAATAGAATTCTCAAAGAATGGGTTTCCCTTGAGAAGTTGTTTGACAAGCACGACAGGTTCATCAAACAGCAATAAATAGATTCAGGCTCCTCTCAGGAGTTTGATCAAATGAATTTGGGTACCAGGGAAAATCCCAAGATGGTGAACATTGGGAAGTGCTACACTCAGGTAGAAAAGTTTAAGTTCACTGCTCTACTCAGCCAGTACATAAATGTTTTGGCGTACTCCTATGATGATCTAAAGTCACTCAGGCCTATAGAAATTTGCCATAAAATTCCTCTCAAGAGTGATTCAGTGCCTTACAAGCAAAAATATATGCACTACAATCCAAAGATATCAGGTACTATTCTGTCTAAAATATAGAAAATGCTGAGTGCTAGAATAATTTTCCCAATCCATCATTCCACATGGATTGCCAACATAGTACTTGTGAGGAAAAAGAATGGCAAAATTCACCTCTGTGTAGAATTAAAAAATTTGAATCAATCCTCCTTAAAGGATAATTATCCCCTGCCTATCATGGACCAAGTTCTTTAAATAGTGACTGGTTCAAAGATGCTATCAATGCTAGACAAATTTTTAGGATACAATCAAGTTGAAGTTGGTAAAGCAGACTAGCATAAGATTGCCTTCACCACACCTTGGGGCACCTTTACATATTGAAGAATTCCATTTGGATTGATAAATGCTGGTGCCACTTTCCAGAGAGCAATGGACCTTGCTTTCAAATATGAAATGGGTAAGTTCATTGTGGTATACCTTGATGACTTGACCATCTTTTCCAAGCATCACCCTGACCATGTACGCCATTTGCAACAAGTGCTAGAACACTACCACCAAAATGGCATTTCTCTAAACCCCAAGAAGTCTATTTTTGGAGTAACAGAAGGGAAAATTATCAGACACATTATATCTTGAGGCATAAAGATTTACTTAGAAAAGTCAAATCCATCTAGGAGCTTACCCTATCTACAAGTAAGACTACAATTCACTGTTTCTTCAAAAAAGTGAATTTTTTATGAAGGTTCATCCCTGAGTTTGCAAAGAAGACTCACCATATTATAAACATGATGAAGGGAAAGGCCACTTTCAGTTGGACTGAAGAAGGCAAATTGGCATTTTGAGACATCAAGACAACTATTGCCCATGCCCCAATTCTGGTTTGTCCAGATTATACCAAGGATTTCACCATATACAGTTATGTTTTTGAGCACACACTTTCAACAATTCTAGTTCAATAGAATAAAGGAGTGGAATCTCCCATATCCTTCATGAGTTTTCCTCTCAAAGCTCATGAGATGAAGTATTCAAACATGGAGAAGCATGCTTATGTAGTGGTAAAGGCCGTAAAACACTTCCGCTTTTACATTTTCAATTCACAAGTTACTACCGTGGTTCCTGATACCATAGTTAAATCCATATTAACTCAGCAAGAGTTTGAAACCAAAAGGGGCAATTAGATTGCTAAAATTTAAGAGTTTGATCTTATTATCAAACCAATGAAGCTTGTAAGAGGAAGGGGCCTCTACCAATTTATTGATGATAATAGACCTGAAGAAGTAGGGCATGAAGAAACAGAAGTGGAAGACACACCAACAGTCCTCTTTGTCTCCACCATGAGTGAGTGGTATTCAAATATTTCTCATTTCCTTACCTATGGTGAGTGTCCTGCTCACCTACCTCATAAAAAAAGGACTGTTAAATTGAAAGCTACCAATTTTTTTCTATGGTACAATGGCCTGTATAAGAGGAGCCTTGATGGAGTGTTCTTTCACTGTGTAGATAAAGAGCAACATAACCAACTTTTGAAGTCCTTCCATAATCTAGCTTGTGGAGGACATTTTTTTTGCTCCTGTAACTTCTAATAAGATTTTTCAATCTAGGTATTACTGGCCTACTTTGTTTCAAGATGCATACAAATGGGTACGAAGATGTGAACTGTGCCAACAGTTTGTTGGAAGACCCAAGCTAGCCACTCTGCCTCTCAAGCCAGTGGTAATAGAAGATCCATTTTAGTAATGGGAAATTTATTTCATTGGTGTTATAAACTCATCTTCAAGTGCTAGACATGATTATGTCCTCACAACCATAGATTACTTCACCAAATGGGTGGAAGCAATTCCAACCAAGCATGCTACTTCAGAAGTGGTATGCGATTTCCTCAAGGAAAACATCATTTCTAAGTTTGGGGTCCCAACAAAGATTGTGACAGACAATGCAGCCTATTTATCTTCTCATGAGATCACTCAGTTATATTTTTACTATGGGATTACCCTCTTCCACTTTTCTAATTATTTTCCACAAGGGAATGGCCAAATAAAATTGAACAATAAGAACTTGGTGACCATCATCAGGGAGCTGGTTGATGACAACCAATGAACCTAGCATAAAGCATTGGTTGATGCTTTATGGACAACAGAATTACACCCAAGAGGGCGATAGGTATGTCACCTTTCCAAATTTTGTATGGTCTCAATGCAGAGATACTAATCACCCTAAAATTACCAACATTGAAATTGGCAAAGGTGGTCAAAGATCAGACATATGAAAGCTCTATTGATAAGAGGATCATGTGCTTAACTGAGCTAGATGAGTAGCAAACTATGGTGGTAGACTGAATTGCTATGCATCAAAGTTTGGTGAAAAAGCTCTTTGACTAGAAAGCAAAAACCCATGATTTCTAGATTGGAGATCAAGTCCTGTTATGGACAAAAGGAGAAAACCAAAGGGAATGCATGGGAAGTTCAATTCCCTATGGAGAGGCTCATTTACTATCCATCTGCTCAATGGTGAAAGTAGTTTTCTATTGAAGTATCAAGATGGCATGCCTTTTTCTCTACCTCATAATGCATAGCATCTGAAGCACTTCAATTCTTAAAGTATCAGATAAGATCATCTATACATATGTATATTTGTATAGTCTTTAGTTTTATTTTGTACTTTTCATTTTCATTTTTGGCACCTTTCTTTTTGGGTAGCATGACTTTGTAGCCCAATGACATACTTAAAGGAAATGGAGATTCTAGTTTCTACTCCCCTCAGTTGTTTCAAAATTTCAACTGAAAGAAGTTCCCCAACTGGAGCCAGCTATTGTTCCCAAAATCTATCACTCATTTTTGAGATAACATATGAACTATTTTGGTCTTGTAGGCCAAAATCCTCTCTTCTCTTCTCAAAAAATTATTTTGAGCATTCAAATTATTCATTATTCAAGCTTTTTTAGTTAAGGGACTAGCAAGTTCAATAGGTTCAATGACTTCAACAGGCGAGTTCTCTCAAAGAAACAAGTTCCCAACACTTAGGCAATTTCAAGATCAGTTCAATGCCGAGGTTCAACCAAAAGGTCCATCAACAAGCTTCAAACAAAGGAATGAACCATTGAACCATTGAACCTTAAACCAAAATGGTTGAATGGGTTCAAAGGTTCAATGGGTTCAAAGGTTCAAAGTGGTTGGTTTAAAGCGGTTGGTTCAAGTGGTCAATTGAATGAGTGGAACACAAGATTGAACTATTAAACCATTGAACCAAAGTTGGTTCAATCAGTCAGTTCAATCAAATAGTTGAAAGGAGTGCCCCAAAGCCCAAAGGGCAAGTGCCCTTATGAAAAGCAGTGAACCAAAGGCCAAGTGCCCTTGCAGAGGGAAGTGAACAAAAGTAGACAAAGAGAAATCTTTCGGAAAGATTTTCTGTAGCTAAATTTTACAAGTCAATTCCTTCAGACAAAATGTCTAAAGGAATTCCTTCAGACATTTTGTCTGAAGGAATGATCAAAGGCCCAACAGAAAGTGGCTAAGATAAAGGAAAGGTTTCCTTTGGACAAAATGTCTAAAGGAATTCCTTTGAACATTTTGTTCAAAGGAATTGACAAGAAGATCGGCCAAAGACCACTCGAAGGACCCTGAAGGGCAAGTACCCTTATGGGGGGCTCTCAGTGACCAGGAAATAGACCTTTCTCAAGGCCCAAAGGGACACCTTCCCTTTGGGAGGTTCCAAAGATATAAAGCTAAAGGAATGATCAAAGGCCCGCAGGTTTGTTTCTATAGACTCTACAGGCTTGTTTCTATGGACTCTGTAAGTTGGTTTTTATGAACTCATTTCTACAGACTCTGCAAGTTTGTTTCTATGAAATTCACAGGTCTGATTCTACAGACTCTACAGACATGTTTCTATGAACTCTTTCAAAGCTTGAGAGACTTAAAAAAACAAAGGCTTCTAAAAAAGAAGATGATCTGTTGAACCTTGAACTAAAATGATTCAACGGGTTCAACAAGTTTAAAGGTTCAAGGAAAGTGAATAAACCAGGAAAGTGAATGAACTAGAGAAGTGATGGAATCAAGGGGCTAAGAAGGCCACCTAAATTGTTGAAACAATGAACCAATGATGTCCCTGTAGATGTCAAATCAAGGGTAATGAAATATCCATTGATTTTCAAATGTGGCGCGGAACTTGAAAACAAACTCAGTGACCAGCTGAAGGAGCTGAAAGAGCCAGTAGAAAGGGAAACAATAGCTCAAGAGCTCAAATTACAATAGGAAAGAGGGAAAGACTAGAAATATCTATGGAAGAGTTATTCAGTAGGTGGAACAATCCACCAAGTAGATATTTTAGCTTGTAAACATTAAAAGCGTCACCTATTTTTCTCCCTTGGAGTAAAGGTGAAGTGGATAACTGCATAGACATCAAGAAAAGGACCAGATGATCAAGGCCCAGGATAAGATATTTGAGATGAATCGAGATGCCACAGTTAAGGTAGATGCCCTATTTTAGCATGGCCCTCTTTAACAAAACTAAAAATGCATTCAAGGCATTGAAAGCAGCATGGACCATTCTATGAAATGAAGCTCAAAGTCTTTTTTGGCTTCTATATATTGTAATCTCCTATTTGATGAAAAAAGGAGATCTTTTGGTTAAATAAACAAAACTTTGCCAAAATTAAGGGGTGATTACTAAGACTTTGAGCTCAGATTGTTAATCATATTTCTTTATTTGAATGAGAAAGTAGGTTACTTCTAGAATTTGTGCTATAATATCTTGTGTCATTTAGAAAATTGTTCTTATGTCTGTTTCCTGAATGTGTTCTTGTTCATTTTAATGAAATAAGTAGAACTAGCAGAAGTAATCAGGAAGGTGTCCTGAAGCTGACTATGGAGAGACTTTGTGCTACCAAAATTGTCTTTAGCATGTTTGTTTTTTTGTTTTTGTGTAAAGGATCTTGGGATGACTTTGTGCCCCCATTGTCTTTCATGTATTTCACTCTTTGTTAGTTGAGGTGGATACTTTGTGATATAACTCATTCTGCTAGTTATTGCACCCTATTCTAATTATAGTTACTTGTTATCTACCTAAAAGAGCTCTGGCTGTTTGCTGTAAAACCACTTTTGAAAGAAGAGAAGTGTCTTTAGTGTTTCTACCTAGATTTTTCCTTTGTTTGTGAACATCATCTATGAAAAAAGAGAGATGGATGGTGTTGTCTTAGCCTCAAGTGTTATTTTCTGCATATATATATAGTATATAGCTCCTCATATTTATAGGGAACCTCCCCTTGATGAGAGGAGAGATTTGTCCCTTTTTGATGTGGTAAACCTGCACATTTGGTTGACCAATCTCCTTATGCTATGGTTGAAATCACCTATTTTTATCATCAGTTATTTGGTGACAAAATATTCACGCAACAGCTGACAAGTGGCTGCCAAGTTCTAAAATTTTAGATTGGTGAGGATCAGACCATTGGTTGATTAAATTCTCTATCCATTTAGCTGAACATCCAAAGAATTTTTTTTAGATTCGAGCTTATGTGGCTCAGGGAAGAGAGTCTTCTTGACTTGGTTTCTAGCTGGTGGACTATAAGATGATCTGTTTTTGGTATAGTGATGTACTCTTTTGTGAAGAGGCTTCAATATGTGAAGTATAAATTGAAACATTGGAATAAGTCTTAGTTAGGAAACATGTTTCAATGAAAAAGGGTTACCCAAGATCACTTAGATTTTATTACTAGGTAGATTTAGGACCAAGGTTTGGATGCGAATCTAAGCAGACTTGAGTTCAGTGTGGTGAAAGACATTGAGGAATGGGAGCTTTGTGAGGAATTTTTTTGGAAATAGAAGGCCCATGTTGATTGGCTTCAGGAAGGGGACATGAATACCTCCTTCTTCCATAAATTGGTGAAGGCTCGAAGACAAGGTAACTTTATCTCTTCTCTCTGCTCTCCTGAGGGTTCTATTCTTTCTTCCTCTTCGGGGATCTCTAGTGAGGTGGTTCATTTTTTCTTTGCTCTCTTTTATGAAGATACCCTGCCTGCTAGTGAAGAGGAAGCCTCTATCGTGGCTTGTATTCCATCTCTAGTGACTATGGATATGAATGCTTCTCTTCTTAAACCTATTTCTTTGAGGGAGTTGGAAGATGTGTTGTTTCAATTGAAAAAAGGGAAGGCTCCTAGCCCTGATGGTTTCTTAGTTGAGTTCTTTCAAGAATTTTGGGAAGTCATCAACCTTGATCTTTTGGAGGTGGTGAGGCATATTTTAGGAATAAACAAATGTTGTGAGCCATGATTGCCACATTTATTGCTATTATCCTAAAACATAAGGGTGCTGATTCACTGGATCTTTTTCAAATGATTGCTCTGTGCAATGTGGTATATAAAATCATTAAAAAGCTAATTGCTGAACATTTGAAGCCATGTCTAGATAAGTTGATTTTAAAGGAATAAGGGGGCTTTGTTGTGGGTAGATAGATTTTGGATGGAGTAGTTATTTCAGCTGAGACTATTCACTCTATGGCCTCTTCTAAGAAAAAGGCTATGTTTGTAAAGTTGGATATGGCTAAAGCTTATGATAGAGTTAACTAGGGCTTTTTGATCAAAATTCTAAGTGCCTTCGGGTTCAGTTGTGAGTGGATTGATTGGGTCATGAGTTGTGTGAGGACTTATTCATTTTATGTCCTCATAAATGGGGAGTCTTCAGATCTTTTTTGTGCTTATAGAGGCCTTCGATAAGGGGACCCCTTATCCCCATATTTGTTCATCTTGATGGCTGAAGGCTTAGGGAGATTCATTAAGTCTCATGTTATGGATGGGCTCTTTCAAGGTTGGAAATGGAGTAATTCTCTTCCTCAAACAGATCTACAGTTTGTGGATGATACAAATTTTATGGGTGTCACCAAGGTGGCTAAAGTGGTTGCTTTGTGTCAGATTTTAAATTGGTACTTGGCTGCCTCAGGTCAAAGCATTAATGAAAGTAAGTCTTGTATTTATTTATTTATTTAATATCCCCAAGCTTATTCAGTAGCATATTGCCAAGATCTTAAGGTTTTCAGTAGGGAAACTTCCTTTTATATACCTTGGCATCCCTATGGATGTGCACCCACTTCCCTGGTGTTTTTGGCAAGATGTGATGGATAAATTTTGTAGGCTAGTTTGTCACTGGGCCTACAGATGGTTATCTACGACTGGAATCATTACTCTATTAAAGTCCATGGTTTAGGCCCTTATTATATACAATTGTTTTGTGCTTATGGCTCCCTCAAGTTTCATCAAAGATTTTGAGGGCCTCTATCGGTAGTTTCTTTGGTTGAGGAATCTCCTTTCGAAGAAGTGGAGCTTAATTAAGTGGTAAGTTGTTTGCTAGCCAAAGCAGGATAGTGGTCTGAGTTTGCGTAGGATAGATTAGAATGGTCAAGCTTTGGATGCTAAGCTATATTGGAGATGGTGTTCATATCAACATCAATAATGGGCTAGGGTCCTTACCTTCAAGTACCTTAGAGAGGTGGAGGGCACTAAGGTGCCTTGTTTTAGCCTTTCAGGGAGAGGTTCTATGATCTGGGATACTCTCAAGAGGGGGGATACACTGGTTAAATAAGGCCTATTTTGGATATGTAATAGAGGCTTTGATGCTCTTTTTTGGCATGACTCTTGGGATGGCTTCTTGCCTATCCTCACCTCACACCCTCACTTGGGGAACTTATGTAAGATTTTTGTTTAGGCTGGTTGGAGCAGAGTGATGGATTTCAAAGCCCCTCAGACTTTGGGACAAACTATTGTCTACCAGTGGAAGGACATACAAGATTGGCCCATGGGTGGATCTTTGGAGGATAAGAGGGAGTTGTCCTCCATTTTGGCTGATAGAGTCTATTGTTCTCTCCCAGAGCGGGATGTGCTAGCTTGGGGTTTGGATCCAAAAGGGAAGTTCACTGTTGCCTTAGGGTATCATGTTTTAGATAGACAGGCTTGGGGTAGTGTTGAGGTTCCTTAGTGGAAAAATATTTAGAATAAATTATCTTGGCCAAAATTCAATTTCTTTTCTTGGCTAGTGGTTTATGGTAGGTGTTTGACTTGGGATAACCTTTGTAAGTGTGGCTTCCAAGGCCCTTATGCTTTTTATGTCAAAAAGATGTTGAGATGGTTTCACATCTTTTCTTTCAGTGCCCTTTTGCTTAGACTATTTAGCATTTTTGGTGGGGATCCTAGAGTTTGTAGTGTAGGCACCCTTCTTCTCTAGAGGAGTTTTGGTAGAAATTTGGGCCCATTCCAGTGAGGACTTCATTTCTACACATAGTTTGGCCAATTGGCACTAGTATGATTATATGGCACATCTAGTTGGAGTGCAACTGCAGGGTCTTTCTAGATAAGAATTTACTGGTGGTTTAAGTGTGCTCTCACATTCTTGGGGATTTACAAGAGACCTTGTATGCTAAATGTGATATGTCAGCTCTAGTGGATCCTGGGGATATTTGAATAACTCATAATCTAGGGATTCTAGTTAGGGGTCTTAGAAGGCCCAAGATTGGGCAGATCAGGTGTTCTAGAAGGAAAGTTTTTAGGGAAGGGCACTGGCTACCCCCTCCCACTAGAGTCTTGAAAATCAATACTAATGGGTCTGTAAGGGGTAACCCTGGGCACATTGGTATTGGTGGGGTGGGTAGAGACAATTTTAGGGTGGTTGCGTTTTAATTCTTAGAATATAAGGGGCTGCACTCTAATAATATTATGGAGGCCTTGGCTATTCTTTTAGCTTTGAAGAAGGCATATGGCCTTGGATGGAATAAGATTATCTATGAGTCAGATTCTTAGTTGGTGATAGACTTTATAAATAGAAGGCAGTTTGATGATGTTACCTAGCAGCTTGTGGTGGTGGCTAAGCAAATCACTAGTTTTGGAGATTTTTTTGATTCTATCACCTTCTCTCATATCCATCAGGAATGGAATAAGGTGGCTAATGGGTTGGCCAAATGGGCTTCTGAGAAGAATGGGACCTAGTTGGTGGATGATTGGGATATTTTAGCTTGGGATCTTGCTCAAGATTTGGTGGATTTAGTCACAGAGGATGCGAGATGTTGCATGACCACTTCTTGATCTCTAGTTTGTTGTCTCTTGGATTGTTTGGGCATTTTGTAGAATTTAGGCTTTGTATTTCTCTCTTGGATTAATAAATTTTTTAACCTCTTTTTATTTTAAAAAAAATGAGCCTTGTACTTATAATAATGGATAAGCCTTAATCCTTCCATAATTTTAGCTGACAAGATTGGCCAGCTTGGTCCAGTTAGTTGGTAACAAGATTGATTCAAATGACTTAGTATAAAAAGGTGTTTGATTAGTTAGGAGTTATTTGAAAGGATAAATGCTTAAGGAAATGTGTAGGTAGGGTTTGGATTTATTTGGGAGTTAGATAAGTAGGATTTATAATGGTCATAATAATGATAAAGTTGACCAATAATCTTATGAAACACCAATGGTCTCTACACCCTTTCTTGGTGTACCCTTTAAGGCATGCACTCAGAGAGATCAAAACTTGATAGGTTCCTAAAATAGAAGAAGCATTAGTAAATGATAAAATAAAAAAATATTGTGTATATACACAAACTAAGAAGTAGGTTATACAACCAAATAGAAGAGGTAGTAAAGGTGTAGGTAGAGGTAACTTCCAAGGTAAAACAACAACTGGAAATGAAGTAGAAGGATGAATTAATAGATGATACTTATAAGGCCAAGTAGTTGGAGTGATCTAAAAAGCTAACAAGAGAGCTCAAATAATAACTGATTCTTGATTTTCCATAGCCTTATATCACATCACAAGGCTTAAGATCATATTAGGAGGTACACAAGAAGAGGCATCATAAGAAAAACCTTAGTCAACCATCCAATGGTTATGGGACATACAATCTCCACCTCTATGAATAATTTTTTTGGCATTCATGATCATGGAAATCATGAATCAATCAGCCCCACTCGTAACTATTGTGACTTATCTCACTTTAACCATAACAAGTCAGGAGGTATCACTTGATGTGACCCAACTAGATCTCGTAAATCAACTTGAGGGAGTGGAAAAATTTCAAGAGTACACAACACATAAGACCCTTAATATAGAATAAGATAACCTCTAGCTAAGTGAGATAAACATAGATCTATATGGTCAATTGACCAAGGCCCATGTGATCATAGATGATACTTGTTTGGCACTGGTGGTCCAAGTCTTCTAGGATCAGGTGATGTTTGAAGATAAACAATTCACTATATTGCTTTCTTAACTCATTAAGGATTGTGTGGTTACATAAAAAATTTAGCATCTTAGAGAATAAGGAAAACACCTAAAATCTAAGATTTAAATCCTCTTTCGTCTACTCAAATAATATGATCAAGTATTAGACACTATTGTGTATCAAGTTCGCCAAATTACTTATAGCATGCTTGAATATACATTAGCTACATGATACTCTAGGTGTGATGTAGACAAACTTGTCTAAGGTAGATAATGCCAAGACAATCATGGAGGATCATATGCCCCTGTTGGAGTGTATGGATGTTATGCTCAAAAATTATATTAACTCAAGAGATAATGCTATTAAAAAGATGACTAAATGACATAATGATATGATTTTGAAGACATTCATTAATGTCTAGACTCAACAGTATATAGATAGTTTGGATGAACTATCACAAGACATTCAACTGAAGCTCTCATATAATAAGGTTGTCATTTCATAACATGAATACATTCATTCAATCATCTAGAGACAAGCCCTATTGCACACACTAATCAAATATGTCCAAGACATATTATTTGATTGAAAAAAAATAAAACAAGATATTTCACACCTGGATATCTCAATTATTATGAATTTTTGATGAGCTTTAGTTCATTTTGTCAACCCATTTTGCATAAGAATTAAAAAATAAGAAGGCAAGAAAAATAATGCAACAACAACCTCTATCACCTAACTCAATGATTGTATAATTTTCATCCATGATTTCCATATTTCCATATTCTTTAATAGTAGCATCATTGGAAAAAACATTTGTTTCACTACCATATTCATAACCTCCTCTAGTTCCATTAACACACTCCATGCCTCCTCCATCTAGTTAGGTATTGCATAGATTTTAGTTTTGAAAAATTGAAGAGTTTTGAAGTAGGGAAGGACATAAGCATTAGGAGTGGGGCTAGGATGGTTGAAAAACCATAAAGGGTGGCTCTTAGTTATGCTAATATACTCAAATCTTGAAAGGGAAATGGATTGGTATGTTGCTTAGATGAAAACCTGAAAGGGTGGTTAGGTAGTGTGAAAGAGGTGAAAACTGGTAAATGAAACCTTGAGTGATTACTACAAGAAGTATTTTTGGACCAACCCCTTGTCACAAGTAATTCTATTAGATCTGACACTAGCCACATTTCTTGTGACTTTGTCTCATAATGAGACAAATATTTTATTTTGGGAAAGTGTTGGGAGTAGACTTAAGATTATGAAATTGTAGTGTAAATTTTCACAAGTGTGCAATGTATAACATTTGGTGTAATGTATATCATTTTGTATATATTCATCCTATGTATGTGTATAAAAATATTTTATAATATGAAAATAATCCTTTAAAGTAAGAAATGTAAGGTTACAATGTGAAACAATAGAGCATTAAAATTATTTAAATAATGATTAGATGTAGTGGAAAAGAGTTTTGAATGCTAAGAGATTAATATAGATATCAATTCATGGTTATTCGAATGTATTTTGTACTTGTTCCATGCACAAATTTAATTATTGTATGTGTTAATATGTCTAATTAGATAATAATAATAATTAATTCTCTATATGTTAAATTTGTGCTTAAATGGATAATCCATAAAAAAAATTTCAAATGAATACTTGACATGTTTCTTAGTTCTGTTTATGGTATGAAACTATAATCTACTTCACACCAAAATAAATAATACCATATTTTGATGGGTTTTCTAGGAACCATTGAAAACATATATATGTTTATTTTTTAATTTAAATTTCATCCTCCTTGTTATATCTCTAAAGTATTATATATAATAATGGAATTAAAACTAAAAATCAAAACATCATAAGAATAAAATAAAATAAAATTATGCAAATACAAAAATTGAATTTTAGTCAAATAAATAAACACCTTCAAAGATTCTTCAAAATAAATCAAAGGAAAAAAGAATTCAAATAAAATTAAAACATCAGTAATCAATGATTTAACTAATTCACCAACAACATAAATAAGACAATTAATGCTTAATAAATAAGATCAAGAAGGACATCAAGGAAGTCTACATATTTTTTGTATACCTGTTGCTTCCCTAGTTGGATATAAGTAGGCCAGTAGGGCCTCTCAAAATAGCCCGATCCTTAAACTTTATGAAACCATACTACTATTATAAAATTATATGTATTTATATATGGTTACCATAGATCAACCATTGATGTGATGTTCTAATCCTTATTTTCATGCACTATCCAATTCAAGTGTTTCTTCAATCCTCTTCACCTCTCACTTCATGTACCCATTCTAGAGGTGGAGATTGGTGGGCAGTGATCCTATATAGGTCCAAGTCACTATTAGTGTGATCATGACTGTTGTAATCTATGTGTGTAGTGAATATGGATGATATTATGAGAGGGATTAATAGTTAGAATGTTGATGATCTCTATGATGGCATAACCATGACATATATTTGAAACCTTTATTTTAGACTGAACTCAAGAGATTGATTTACATTTGTTGTTTTGATACATAATTTAACTATTTATACCATGGTATATTTTATGTACACAACTATTATATTAATAAGTAAAATATATAAACACTTTATTTTATTTATGCTAGGTTTGTTAATCATGTAGGTTTACCGTGAAGCTAAGTTAAGCTTATGATTGTGAGAATTTGTTGGTTTGATGACTATTCTCCTTCTGTGTAAGATGTATCTAAGATATTTATATGGATCTTTCATATTTTAATATTAATGGATTCTAGCTTCACATAAAATATAATATGGTATTCAGAACTCATGATTGGAGGACCCTAGAGACAAGCCTACGAGGGAGGAAGCATAGTTAGGGAAGAAGTGTGAGAGTACATGTACCTGGTAATATCTAATAAGATAAGGCAAGAGAGGAGGAAATGAGAATAGAAATAAAACAAAATAAAAAACCTTATGGCACCATTTTTGGTCCTCATAGAGAGGCATGGAATTTTTTATCTTGTATGTTGTTCATTGTGGTGTGGTGTGATATGTCAATAGGAGACACTTTGATAAAGATAAGAAGTTTAAGGATTTAAAAAAAATCTATAAAATGCATCAATTCATTTTTAGTTGTCTAAAAGGTGTGGAGCATCATGTTGGAGTATCCACATACTAGTGTGAGACTAAAAAGATAAAGAAGGTGCTTGAAAACAAGATATAGGTGTTTGACATAAAAATTATTATTATTGCAAAGAGGCACCCAGAACCAAAATATCCAAAACCATTTCGAGAAGGAGAACAGGCATGTTTTTGAGTTGGGTTCTCTTTTTTTTGAACAACATTAAAAGGAAACCATTTGGTATCCTATAAATCCACTGTCGTATGCAAAAGTGTGTCATTCATTACTGCTACATAGGTGTTTTTAAATTGCTTAACAAAAATATATAAAATTTTAAGTAATTTTAAAAATATTTATGGAAAAAGAAAATAATTTTAAAGCTTCTTCAAATTAAAATTTATTATATTTGTCTCAATGACATTTAAATTTTCCTAAAAATTAATGATTAATTTAGTGTTCAGAAAACCGTAAGAAGAAAATATCTACTTTTTTTTCCCAATTTTTTTGTTTTAAAGTATATCTATATTCAATTTTTTATAAAAACAATAGTGTATAAAACTTGAGATTTAATTGTTTATGTGTTTCTTGACAATTTTATGGAAACTAGTTAATTAAATTTCGCATAAACTATACATATTTTTTGGATAAAAACTGGAAGCATTATCCATTTTTAGGTTAGAATCCATGTAAAAATTATTTTTAAAAAAAATCCTTTATATTTTTTCTTGTTTAATTGTTTTAGTGAAAAATTAGCTCAAATGGCTAGTTTACAACACTTATTACTACCAAATTCCCAAAAGTTTATAGTTAATGTTTTTAGTTTATGAAGTCATAAGACAATTACAAATTGTGAGTATTAGAATTTTGATCATATTGTATTTGCTAAGGAGAATAGACTAGGTAATGCATATAATGATTATGATAAACGTCATAAAAAATCCTTAATGTTGTTAAAATTTTCATTGGTTGATAACTTGATTCTAGAATTTAGAAGTGTAATCAATGCATCAAAATTATGGAAACATATAAAAACAAAATATTAAGCTTCTGAAGCTAGAACAATTTTATATTTGAAGAATTTTTTATTTTCAACTAAAATGCAAGAAGGTGGGTCCATTTTTGAATTCTTGTTGCAGTTAAAAGTTATCTATGACCATTTAAAATTTTTGTAAAATCCTATAGATGAGAAAGGCTTAATTTCTTTTGTCATGCATAATTTTTCACCATTACATGATTCCTTTGTGGATTCATTGCATAGGATTTTATAGATGCAAACACTGTATTTTGAGAAGTTTTAAACACCTGTCATGAAAAAGGAAAGAAGACAAGAACACTCAATTACTTCAACTTCAACATCTAAATAAAGTGTGTTCATGGCATAGTCAAAGAGAAAGGGTAAGTAGTGGA
The DNA here is from genome assembly GCA_037957365.1 of Torreya grandis. Classification (NCBI taxonomy): domain Eukaryota; kingdom Viridiplantae; phylum Streptophyta; class Pinopsida; order Cupressales; family Taxaceae; genus Torreya; species Torreya grandis. The sequence goes on from JARHVA010001132.1 coordinate 2,527,797, forward strand.
GTGTTACTAGTTCTTAAGAATAATCCCATAACAACAATGTAAGTAATTATAAATTTAAATGGAAGTTTTATTATTGTAAGAAACCTAGTCATATGAAGAATTTTTTCTGTAAGCAACAATATGATTTGGCAAATCATGAAAAGAAGTCACAATCTAAAAATATGGTTGAAGAAGATGAACAAAGTTTAGCCAGTGAGTTTGCATCTATGGTAGCACAAAATCAATTAGAAAAGTCAACAATGTGGTATTTTGAATCAAGTGCATCAAGACACTACACATGTCATAAATATTTGTATGTAAAATTTTTAGAAGATGATAGTTTCATTGAATTAGTTTCCTTAGGTGATGGTTGGATTCACTATGTGAAAGGATATGGAGATGTTCATATTTCATTGAATTATGTTACTTACACTTTTATAATATTTGATTTGTTCTTGACATAAAAATAATTATTTTTTCCATAGTTTAAATAAATATGAATATATTGTCATGGTTTTTGAAAATAGATAAAAATAAATGGAAATTCAATTTTTGCTAAATGACTAAAAAATTTGAACTGAGCCCAAAACAACTAAATTTTTAAAAAATTCAAAAATTTTAATTAATTAATTAAAAATTTATGTCCAAGTTGATTTTTACCATAAATTTTAAAAAAATGCATTTGAGCCTCCCATGCAAAAATTTGTTAACATTCTCTATAATTTATAAAAACTGTTTAATTTTTTATAAGTTGTGCAAACACACATTGCTTTTTCCAAAGTTGTGCAAATTACAATTTCATTTTTTTGCTTAGTGCAAATTACGATATCAATTTTGTGTTCTATGAAAATTATAAATCTAGTTTTGGTCTTTGTGCAATTTGAAAATTTATTTTTAGTTCCTGTGCAATTTACAAAAACTTTTTCATCTTCCGTGTAATTTTTTTTAGCTTTCGTGTAATTTGCAAAAACTTTTTCAAATTTTGTGCAATTTGCAAAAACTTTTTCAGCTTCCATGTAATTTGTAAAAACATTTTACCCTCCCATGCAAATTGTAATTTTGTTTTTGGTTTTCATGTAAATTGTAAAACCATTTTAAAACTTCATGTAGATTACAAAATATTTTTAAGTTTCCCTTTTCTGTGTAATTCATAATTCTATTTTCACAAGTCATATAAATGCAAATCACATTTACCCAACTCATGAAAATACAAATTACATTTCCAAAAGCCATGAAAATAAGATTTCCACTTTCTGGTCTGAGCAATTTACAATTTTCTCTCTCCATTCCCATGTAACTATTGTGATTATTTCCCAAAGTCATGAAAGTGAGACTTATTCTTCCCTAAAGCTTCATGTTCAAAAAATGATTATCAACATTTATATTAGGTGTGGTGGTTTCACAAATGCTCATGAAGTGTTTGATGAAATTACACAACAAGATAACTTTTTATGGAATGTAATGATTGCAAATTATAAAAGACATGGGTGACCTCACTAGGCTCTGACACTGTTTCATCAAATGCAATATATGGGTGTCCAACCCAATCACTTCATCTTTGCTAGTGTACTCCTAGCCTATGCCAAAATAAAATCTTTTTTACAACAAAATATTGATATCCATGCCAACATAATGGAAAGTGTATTTTTTTTTTCAAAAGTTATAGTTGTAAATGCCCAAGTAGATATGTATGTAAAATTTGGAAGCATACACAAGCCACGTGAACTATTTGATAAAATGATTCAAAGGAATGTGATATTGTGGATTACAATAATTGAAAGATATACACAAAATAGACGATTCCAACAAGAACATTGATAGAGATATTACAAAACCAGTAGGAAAACTAGGAACCTTCTATAGGGATGCTTCTAAAGCATTCTTTTCATGAGTAGGTGTGGAGTATACTACAAATTGGCCAAGGGAACCTCCTTCACACCCCTTGAATACATTTTTATGCATGTCTGTGATATACTTTTGTATTAAAATTTGACAGGTCCTAACGGATGGTGTGTTAATTATAACAAAATTACTCAGACATGTTTTATTTATTCTAAGCATCTTTACTTTATTGATTAGAGCTAGATGTGTTTCAAAGGTTATATGGCATTAATCAAAAGTTATTTAATAAAGAGTCTAATAGGAGTTGTCTAGATATAATAAATAATGTCTATGAAATCAAAATTATGTGTAGTTGAGCCCTTGAGGGTTGAGGTTATGTAATTACATTTTATTGCCCAAAAGCTAAGTGTTATTTGAAAATATTTGGAAATTTAAGTTCAAAAACTTCAATAAGATTTAAGTAGAGCATAAGTTGATATGCAATAGGTTCCTGCATTGAGGGTAGAGTTGGATGGTATGTACCAAGAATCCATATTATCTGATATTGTTATACAATACAAAAAGAATACAAATGTAACTAATAGTTATAAATCATCTCTAAAACCTTGCAGTAATCTCCCAAGCTTGCGCCATGTGTAGGGATCGATGGTGAGAAATAGTGAACATATTTTATTTGAAGCATTTTGTCAAATAGTTAACATACCAAGTGTGAGTTGAGGCATTTTGAATTTAAAACAAAATAATTTTAGTATAGTGAGTGTGATTGCTACCATTGAGAGTTTATAATCTTGTGCCCTATATATGCTTCAATTTCATGTATATTTCATAAAATCCAAATGTGATTGCTTGTCCTTCAATAAGAGAAATTGAAGAAACATATAACTTATGGACTAAAGTTATTAAGGTTGATGGAGTCCAATATTTTAGTGAGTTGAACATCAAAAGTTTAAAATTGTTCAAGTGGTTGGTGAATCTTGTGGCAAGGACATTCTATGATGATATTACTACAAGAGGAGAGAATTAATCAAATATGGAAGATGTGATAACAGGCTACATGACACTAGAAATAGAGGCACTGATATTTTCCCAATATATTATACACTTTAGAAGGTATTTTCAAGTCATAATGAGCTTCTAGACAGTGGGTTATGTGACATAGTGGTGATTTCAACACCCAATATGATATATTATAAAATACTCATGGACATTCTAAGCCACCCAAAGCCTCATCACATCCTTGTAGAAAATCCTCTCTGCACAAAATTGGAGCATTGCAAAAAGGCCATAGCAGTAGCCATGGAAAGGTTGGATATATTAGTACAAGTTGGATTAGAATATAGGTACAAGCCACCAGTAGTTGAATTGATCACAAAAGTTGAGAGTGGGGTGTTTGGCCAAGTTTAGATGGTTACAATAAAAAAGCATTAGTTTCTTTTTCTTGTCAAGGTTCACAATTAGACTAGGTTCAATGTTAATAAAAGAGGCACTTTGGTAGAGAAATGTTTCTAATTATTCAACTTTATGAATCTGATTATTGAAGCGAGTCCTATATGAGTGATGGCTTCAAATTCACATGATGTGAGTCATAAAGATGAAGAATATAATGGCAAGATTCTATATATCCTTGACAATGTAAATGTAATAGTGAAATATGGTAATGGATCACATGTTATACTCAACCTTTATATATTTGTTTAGGGTAATAAAAATGAATGTGATATTTATGTGGTTGGTAACATTATGAAGGGTGAGGCTTTTGTGTCAAAGATTATTGTGCATATTGGTACCTGAACTACTAGGCAAGCAAGAGTCCAAACTATGGAGGCCCATGACAATAGAGTAAAGTAAAAGAGACTTCATTATGGATCTAGTTATTTAGAACACCTCGAATTTATAGTTACTATTAAGAGAAAATGTGACAAAGTATCTATTTTTAGCTTTATAGAAGGTCTGATATCTTTAGTTTTTAGTGTTAAAACTCAAATTTCTATTGAAACAAGGTGATGTGTCACAATAAAATAAGTTTTTGAAGAAAATGGCCATTGAATTGTCAACTCTGTCAAAAGCTTATGGTTTTTCATGTAAATGATGAATCTTGTTTTGCAAATTTTAGTTGTAAATTTTACAAGTGCAATCTCATAAATATAATTCATGCAAATACATTGTGATAGTTTTGTAAATTGTTATTTCACTTTTGCATGTGGTGTAATTGCACCAACACACTTTTACACCACTTAAGTGGAGCATTTTTGTAAACTCATTTTTTTAGCTTCTAAAAAATAGAAAAGGTGGTTATACACCATAACCACCTCCCCACACTATTAATATGAGTGTAAGGCTCATTGTAAAGGGACTTTTTGGCAATGAAACTATGTAGAGATTTTATCTGAAGAGCTGAGCTTTGTTATCAACTTAATAAAGATTGAAATTGAGATATTTTACAAGCTTTGTATTCAAAATTTCTTTGTGAGTTATATCTTTGTATGTGATTACCCTATTTCTATATCTGTACATTTAATTCATCTTCATAATCATTACCAAATTGTCAAATAATGGGAATTTTAGATTAATTATTTCTTTTAGAATCTTATTTTGTTTTTCTATGAATGTAAAATCTCGGTGGGGTTTAAGTAATATTTTGACTATCTTTTATAGGTAAATATGGGATGGTTGTCTTTGGTATTCTATTAGTATTAGAAAATTATCATAGTGTATGTTTTGTAATCCTAAGGTTGTAATTATGTCTTTAACACCCATTGAATGAGATATATTTCCATGCACATGGTGTTTTCCTCTTCTTGGACTATTCATGTAAGTTTATATATTTAGCTAACCAAAGTTATCTATCATTTTTCCTAGAGTTATCATAGTATCTTATGTGTTTAATGGACTATAATATCCCTATTCTCTATTATTCCTTTATTTTATCTATTATTACCTCCTTTCCATTATTCCCTTCTTTCCCCTCATTTCTATTTTATCTCCTTTATGTACTTTCAAGGTAAAATTAAAGAACCCCTAATACAAAACATTTTTTTATAAATAGTTGTGAATGTTTTTCCCCTACTTTTCCCTTTTTTTAGTTTTCAATAAAGGTAACTCTACCTGCTAATAAGAGAGGGACTTTGTCTTGTATCGATGACTAATGCAAGGACTCAGTTCCCACACTACTGACTTAAAGTCACCAATTTATCCCCCTGACAAATTATTGAGCTAATAGTTATTGGTCAATTTGTTGGGGATCAAGGTGCTTTACACACATGATTTTTAGACATTTCAAGGAACCTCCCCTAGAATCATGGTTGGTAACTTCATTGAGAAAAATTACCTAGTGCTTTCACCTCCTTGATTGTAAAAATAGTGTTGGTCCATCCCAACCCCAATATTCCCTGTGTCCCATGGTGAAATCACTTTGGGTCATTGTCTTTGGCCAATTACAATGAGTTCTTATCTAGCTCAAGGAAGAGATTCACAAAGTTCTCTAGAGAGAATGGTCAAGACATAGATAAACATATCCAAGCCTTCACAATGTCTTATAACATCTTGGGAGTTATATATGAAGATGTTTTTGTTAGAATTTTCATTGAAACTTTCATTGGACCTACTATCGAGTGGTTCTATAACTTAGAAGATGGATGTGTTATGAATTAGAACTCTTTGAAGAATAGGTTCTTGGATAGATTCAAATCAAATGTGAATGTGTGTGCATTTTTTTCAGACTTATTCCAAATTCAAAAGAAAGATGATGAGTAGATGAGAGAGTTTGTAGCATGTTTGAACAAATTTTTGAGACTGATCCCTTAGTCAAATCAGCCAAGTCTCAATAATCAAATCTCTATTTTCATTGGTTCTCTTCACCCAAATATCAATTTCATATTGATGAGGAATAAGATAAATGACCTGGTGTCTACACAAAATAACTCCATTGAGATTGAAGATGATTTGATCATGTCTATAATGTTGAAGAAAGAGGTTTCAAAAGGTGCTACACCTATTATAAATGATAACAAAGAAACAATGAAACTCGATACAATCAAGAGCCTGTAATATTTAAAACAAAGAGTTTGAAGGTAAGTTATTGATCAAACATGTTAGTACTCTAACAAAGAAAAAGATAAAGTGATACTTATCACATATTCTTAATTCAATTTCACAATTATGGAAGAAGGTGAATAGATAGAAGAACTAATGATTGACTAGAGAACATATGAAGAATTTGACTGCCCGCTTGGTGGAAAAGAGAAATATTTTCCTATTTCACCAAATGACTTAAACCCCATGGTCCTAGGAGAAAATGGGTAATCTAAAAAATAACTGATAAAACCACAAAATGAAAGGAGTAATAATATAGAGTGTGGTGTTATACTTTCTTAAAGAGGAGATATTGTGAAACCAATTTTTAGCAAAGCAAACGATCCCTTCTCTATCATAATGAATGACTCAATAATAAAAAATGAATATTACTCAGGTATTTCATTTTTGAGGTTTACCATATAATAATTCTCTACAGGATCTAAATCCAAAGCAATCAAGCCTAAACAAATTGAAAATCATAATCATGCTAAGGTTGAGGTCAAAAAAGATATCAATGCGTAACAAAAAAAATGGTGTTCGATAATTATTCCAAGAAAAATGGAAATTATAAAGATGAAATAAATTGATGAAGATGATGATGATAACTCATTCAATGATGAATTCATTTTTACCATGGGAAGCAATTTGGAAAAGGATATTAACACTTCATTCATTTCACAAGATAATCATATTACGATTCCAACTCAGATATTTGACACACTTCTCTCTAATTTAGATACTATATTTATTACAGATGAATTTGAAGTCATCTAAGAAAATATTGAAAAAATATAGTATTTCTCAGAAGTTCTCACAAAAAAATAGAGAATTCATAATGTTTTTATTTCAAAACAAGAAAACATTGTTGATTTTTTCATTCATGATCATCCTTGTGTGAATGATAACTATAAGTTCACCTTCCCACCTACTTAGTCACTACTGCTAAATGTGTTTTGAGTTTGTAAGTCAAATACATTGTTTTAAAATGGTAGGTACTTCTCCTAGTCAGTGAATGGTTTTGTATAATCTTCTCATTTTTATCAGCTCATTGTAAATAGTTTTGATTTCCCAATTTTGGCTTGTTTCATTTTCCCATTTCTATTTTGGTGTGTGTGTGTGGTATTTCAATAAATACAATAGTTTGTATATTTCCCCTCCTTATCTATGTTTTAGTCTTTCTTCCTACACATATTTTTATCTTTGATATCTATTTGGGAAATATCATGGGCAATCACATGATTTTTAAGAGTGATAGATTGGAGAGGATTTTCATAGATCTCTTCAAGTGAAAAGGTCATAAACATATAAATTTTAAGAATAGGTGATCTGGCCCAACAACGCATGTTCATTTCCCATGTGAGTGAGATGGCCAAACCGGTTATCATTTGGTCAGATTAAGATATGAAAATGTGAGATATAGAAGTTTTTAGAACAAGAATGGTAATTTTTTTGCAAAATGGAACATCAACTCCATAGCAAAATGGACAAGGATCAAGTTACATATTGAGATCTGATTATTTTTAGAACTTTAAAATGATGACATTGTAAATACAAAGAACAATTTTTTTAGTGAAAAAAAATAAATTTGTTAAATTTTGTAAGGCAAGGCACAAGGTTCCTCACTTTTGAGCATATGAAAGAAAGACACTTCTCTCTTCACATTTTAGTTTGTGTAAAAACACATAACTAAAATATCTACACATACACTATATTTTTTGGATATGTGAAAGCACCTATTAGGTTGAGTACCTAATCCTTGCATACATTATCTTTTGACTTGTGATAACTCTTCAATGGCTTGAGGGTTCATCCCTTTTTATTGAAGATTAGGATTTTTTACAAATCAATCAAATTTGTTGCTAAAAACTCCATTGCTCAATGCATAAAACATTGGCCTATGAAACCAGAGAATTTAAGTTCTTTTCATTCCTTGTAGTTTGAAATACTAGTTGGAGCCAACTGTTGTCACATTTTTTGAAAATGGGTAAAAATTGATGGAAATTCATTTTTTGATAAATGGATTAAAAAATTTAAACTAAGATTGAAACCTCTAAAATTTTGAAAAATTCAAAAAATTTAATTAATTAATTAAAAAATTATGGCCAAGTTGTTTTTTATGCTGAGTTATTTTAAAATGCATTTGATCCTCCTATGCAAAAATCCATTAACATTTCTCATAATTTTCAAAAACCATTTAACTTTTCATAAGTTATATAAACACACATTTCTTTTTTAAAAGTTGTACAAATTGTAATTTTATTTTTTCATTTAGTGAAAATTGTGAAATCAATTTTGAGTTTCATGTAAATTGTAGATATGTTTTTAGTCTTCATGCAATTTGTAATTTTGTTTTCAATTCACGTGTAATTTACAAAAACCTTTTCATCTTCAATGTAATTTGCAAAAACTTTTTCAACTTTCGTGTAATTTACAAAAACTTTTTCAGCTTCTGTGTAATTTGTAAAAACTTTTTCAACTTGCATGCAATTTACAAATTTTTTTTTAGCTTTTGTGAAATTTGTTAAAAAATTTACACTCTCATGCAAATTGTAATTTTGTTTATGGTTTCTATGAAAATTGCAATTTTGTTTTCAATTTTCATGCAAATTACAAAATCATTTTAAAACTTCATGTAAATTTCAAAATATTTTTAAGTTTCCCTTTTCCATGCAATTCCAAATTCTCTTTTCACAAGTCATGTAAATGTAATTCACATTTTCCCAAGTCATGCAAAAGAAAATTATGTTTCCAAAAGCCATGTAAATAAGCTTTCTACTTTACTGGATGAGCAATTTATATTTTTTTCTCTCTACTCCCATGAAACTATTTTGATTATTTCCCCAAGCTGTGCAAGTGAGACTTATTCTTCCCTATAGCTTCACATTCAAAACAAGATTATCAACATGTATATCAAGTGTGGTGGTTTCACAGATGCTCATGAAGTGTTTGATGAAATGACATAACAAGACAACTTCTCATGAAATGTGATGATTGTAAATTATAGAAGACATGGGTGACCTCACTAGGATTTAATACCGTTTCATCAAAATGCATCGAATAGGTGTCCAACTCAATCACTTTAGCTTTGCTAGTGTACTCTTAGCATGTGCCAAAATAAAATCTTTGGAACAAAATATTGACATCCATACAAGCATAATGGAAAGCATATTTTTGCCAAAAATTGTAGTTGCAAGTGCCTGGGTAGATAAGTATGGAAAATGTGAAAGCATCCATAAGGTATGTAAACTATTTGATAAAATGATTCAAAGGAATGTGGTCTCTTATATTGAAATAATGGCATAATATACAAAAATAGAGGATTGCAGATGGAACATGGATCTAGATTTTATAGAATAAGTAGGAAGACTAATAATATTATGTAGGGATCCTTCTAAAGTATTCTTTATGTGAGAGGGTGTGGAGTATGATAAAAATTGGCCAAGGGACCCTCATTTTCACCCCTTGAAGACAATTTTATGGATGTTGATGACATAGTTCTATATTAGAACATGATAGGTCTTGATGGATGGTGTGTTAATTATAACAAAATTACACATACATGTTTTATTTAATCTAAGCATCTTTACTTTTTTTGAGTGGATCCAGAAGTGTATCAAACATTATATGGCATTGATAAAAAGGTGTTCAATAAAGAGGCTTATAAGAGCTATCTAGATACAATAAAAAATGTCCATGGAAGCATAATTACATTTAGTCAAGACTTTTAGAGCTAAGATTATGCAATTGCATTATATTTCCCAAAATATGAGTGTTTCCTAACAATACTTGACAATTCAAGTTCAAATAATATAGCATTATTTAGTTATAACATGAGCTGATGTGCAATAGGTTCTTGTATTGAGGGTAGAGTTGGATGGTATGCATCAAGAATTCATATGATCCAAGACTTTTATTGAATATAAAAATAATACAAATTAAATTTGATAGTTGCAAACTATCTCCACAACCTTGAAAGCATCTCCCAAGCCTACACCATGTGTAGTGGTTGATGGTGAGAAATAAAAAACAAATTTTCTTTGAAGCATTTTGTCAAATAGTTAACATGTCAAGTGTGAGCTGAGACATGTTTAATTTAAAACAATTTTTTTTTTGTATAGTGAATGTGATTACTACCATTCAGTAGTTTCCAATCTTGTTCCCTATATACACTTCAATTTCCAATATATTTCATAAAATCCAAATGTGTTCACTTGTCATTTAGTGAGAGCAATTGAAAAAACATAAAACTTATGGACTCAAATTATTAAGGTTGATGGAGTTATATATTTTAGTGACTTGAACATCAAAGTGCATAACCTTTCAAGTGATTGGAGAATATCATGGAAAGGACATTTTATGATGATATTCATACAAGAGGAGAGAATAAATCGAAATATGAAAGAAGTGATAACAAGCTACATGATGTTGTAAATAGAGGAACCAATATTTTCCCAATAGATTATACACTTTAGAAGGTATTTTTAAGTCACAATGTCCTTCTAGACAGTGGGTTATGTGACATAGTGGTGATTTAAACACCCAATATGATACATTATAAAATAATCATGGACATTATAAGCCACCCAAAGCCTCATCACATCCTTTAATAAATGCCTCTTTGCACCAAAGTGGATCATTAAAAAAAGGTCATAGCAACAGCCATGGAAAAGATGGATATATTAGTACAAATTGGATTGGAATATATGTACATACCAAACGTAGCTAAATTGATCAAAAAATTTGAGAGTGGGGTGTTTGGGTGAGTTTGGATGGTTTTAATCAGAAATCATAGATTTCCTTATCTTGTCAAAGTTCATAATTGGAACAGGTTCAATGTCAATACAAGAGGCACCTTGGTAGAGAAATGTTTCTACTTCTTCAAATTTATGAATATGATTATTAGAGTGAGTCCTGTATGAGTGATGGCTTCAAGTTTACATGATGTAAATCATAAGGATGAATAATATAATGGAAAGGTGCTAGATATCCTTGACAATGCATATTTAATAGTGAAATATGATAATGGATCACGTGCTATACTTGACCTTTATATGTTTATTGAGGGTAATAAAGATGAACATGATTTTTATGTGGTTGGTGACATTACAAAGTGTGAGGATTTTGTGTCAAAGAGTATTGTGAATATTGGTACCCAAACTACTAGGCAAGTAGGTGTCCAAACTATGAAGGCCCATGATAATAGAGTAAAGTAAAGGAGACTTCATCATGGATCTAGTTATTTAGAACAACTTGAATTTATGGCTACTGTTAAGAGAAAAGGTGAAAAAGTATCTATTATCATCTTGAAAGAAGGTATGATATATTTATTTTTTAGTGTTACAACTCAACTTTCTATTGAAATAAGGTGATGTGTCACAATAAAATAAGTTTTTGAAGAAAATGGCTATTGAATTATCAGCTCCATCAAAAGCTTCTGGTCTTTCATGTAAATGATGAATCTTGTTTTGAAATTTATAGTTGTAAAATTTACAAGTGCAATATCAAAAATGTAATTCATGAAAATGCATTGTGCCAACTTTGTAAATTGTAATTTCACTTTTACATGTGGTGTAATTGCACCAGTGCTCTTTTACACCACTTAAGTGGTGCATTGTTTTAAACTTATTTTTGTAGCTTCTAAAACATAGAAAAGGTTTTTATGCATCGTAATCACTTCCCCAAATTATAAATATGAGTGTAAGGCTCATTGTAAAGGGAATTTTTGGTAATGAAACTATACATATATTTTGTGTAAAGAGCTGAGCTTTGTTATCATATCAATAAAGATTGAAACTAAGATATTTTGTAAGCTTTATATTTGAAATTTATTCGTGAGTTATATCTTTGTATATCATTAACTATTTCTATATCTTTACTTTCAATTCATCTGCGTAATAATTACCAAATTATTAGATAATGGGATTTTTATATTAAGTATTTCTTTTACAATATTCTTGTGTTATGTCTATGAATGTGAAATCTTAGTAGGGTTTAATCAATATTTTGATTGTCTTTTATGGGTAAATATGGGATGGTTGTCTTTGGTCTACTATAAGTATTAGAAACTTGTATCACTTTATTTTTTGTACTCATAATGGTGTAATTATGTCTTTACCACCCATTTAATGAGAGATATTTCCATGCACATAGTGTTTTCCCCTTCTTGGACTATTTTGGTAAGTTTATGTATTTAGTTACCTAGAGTTGTCTTTCATTTTTCCTAGGGTTATCATAGTAACTTATGTGCTTAATGGAATATAATAAACTTATTCTCCCTTATTCCTTTCCTTTATATATTCTTCCATTATTTCCATTATTCCCTTCTTTCCCCTCATTTCATTTCTATCTCCTTTATGTATTTTCTAGTTAAAAGTACAAAACCCCCAATAAAAAACATTTTTTTTGTAAATAGTTGTGAATGATTTCCCCCTACTTTTCCTTTTTTAGATTTCAATAAAGGTATCTCCACCTTATAATAGGAGAGGGAATTTGTCTTGTGTCATTGACTAATGTAAGGACTCAGTTCTCACACTGCTCACTCAAAATCACGAATTTGTTCCCCTGACAAATTTTTGAGCCAATGGAATTCTAACCTTTGTATGGAGTTTAAAATAAAATAGATGCATGGTTAGTAATATTCTATGTAAATAAATAAATAAATAAATATATGTAGCTATTGGTAACAAGGGTTTTTATAAGTTGGTTGATCCCAAAATAGAGAAATATCATGCACTAATAGTGGTTGAAAGCACTAGTGAACTATGACATAATAAGTATGATCACCTTGGTTATGAACATTTGCATACATTAAGTTAGATTAACATGGTGAATAAAATGTTTTCTATTCAAAATAGTTAGAATATATGTTTAGGATGTCAAATAGATAGTAATTTTCACATTCATTTGACATCAAGGTAAGGATTTGATAACTAATAATGCATTATATTTGGTACATGTGGGTTTGTATGATCCACTGTGAACACCTTCAATATGTTGATCTTTATATTATTTATTGATTAAAATTTACTTTTGTAGTAAAATGTGGGGTTTTTTATACATATAAAGTTAGAATATTTCTCTAAATTTGTTGCCTAGAAAGCTATGATAGAGAAACAAGGAGGGAAGCATGTAAAATATATTATATTAGTTAAATGGGATGAGTTTTTATTTTAAAGATTCATATAATTATATAATAAATAGGGTACACATAGGCAATATTATTAAAAACAAAATGAAGTCATGGAAAGGTATAATAAGATTTTCATGGATATGGCACAGTGTATGGTGGATAGCCACAATGTACTACATTAGTATTGGGTAGAAGTTGTGAATAAATTTGTGTATCCTCTTAATAGAAGTATGACACAAACCTCACATAGTATAACACTAGAATAAGCATGGTATAGAAAAACATTGGATGTAAGTAATATTCATGCTTTTTATCCATCACTTATGTATTGCAAAAAATACATGTTTGTTGGTTATTATGAGAAAATAGATGCATACCTATTACTATATGTCTCTACATACATAATTGTGGTGAGTAAAGATGTAGATGAGATAATATCATTATTTTTTGATATGGGCAATATACTATTAGTAATGTGTTTCTACATGATGATGATGTTGTTGGAACAAGTTATGGTATTAAATTTGAATAGGGTTAAAAATGAAAAAACCAAAATAGTCAAGTTCTAGTGGTTAAAAGAGTGTTTCTCACTATTCACAATCAAATCAAGAAGACCAACACCAAAGGCCTAATTGGTGACATACAATGATCAAATATGTAATGAAAGATGATTTGCTTTATTTAATGGAAGGGAAATATAAAAGGATAGGAAAACAAAAGGTTCAAGATGAAGAACATGTAAATTTTTCTCTCATTACTATTTCATAGTTATTGAAACTAGGCACAAGCTCAAAGAAAAAATTGAACAAAAATGGAATTTTTCGATGAAGGTTGGTGATAGAGGATGAGACATACAAAAAAAACACAAGAGTGTTGTAAACATTAAATGTCTCAAAATTATTCAACAATGGAAAGTAGTAGGCTTTGGGTTTTCAACAACTCCATAATTCAATGTTTTATTAAGTTTAGCTTTAGCTTATTAATCTAACATATTAGAAATATTACTTAAGGGATATGATATTTTTTTAGTTTTGATGTATATTTTAAATTTTTTGTTGGAACTGATCACTTTAACAAATAGGTAAAACATGAAACATTAAATACATGACAACACTTTAAGTAAAAACATAATCCAATGAATTTAGTATTTAATTACATTTCCTACTTGACTTAGTGGTTATAATGACTCATTACCCATGTACTTCAATAAAATGGATTATGGATAATAGGTAAAGCTGGATATATTATTGTAGTGGTAGTAGGACTAAACATTGGGTTAAGTTCATATATAGAATTAATTAATTTATTGTAATAATGACTAAAACATCTAATTTAGTCATTAAGGGAGGGTGTTAGATTAATAATCTAAATAAATAAATGTTATTTTTTATTTTTGCTAGGTTTTTTAGGTTTTCTAATCATGTAGATTTACCATGAAGCTATGTTAAGCTTATGATTTTGAGAATTTCTTGGCTCACTAACTATTCTCCTTCTTTGTAATATGTCTATGAGATATTTATATGGATCTTTCATATTATAATATTCATGGCTTGTAGCTTCACATAAAATATAATAACAACATCAATAAAACCTTTTTTTAACACTTTTGCCCAGGATGAGACAACTACACAACCCATAGATTTCTGACACTACATTCCCCCTCCCCCCACCCTGCCAACCCCCCCACCCCCCCCACACCCCAATTAATACATTATTGTTTTTATTCATGCATTATTCTAAAATGGTAACTAATGAGCTTAATGGGAAAGGGTCACAGAAGGGATTAAGAAGAAAACAAAATTGGTCTCAAAGTACAAAATAACAAAGAACAACATCAAGTAAAAGCAATGAAATTGTTGTCAAAATTATAAATAGGGATAGATTCACAAATAGCATAAATACACCATAAAACATTCAAATACTAGAAGAATGTCCCATTAAAACATGGTCCCCAAATCCATTGCTACTTGACTTCCAAGTGTTGTCTCATGGCATGTATTCACATGCTTAATAATAAATAATCTTGCATTTATGGTGGAGACATTTAACCCCATGAGAGTCAATAATGCAAAAAAGACATGATGTGGGACTTTTCACCTTATAGCTATGTAGGAATAATATAGAGTTGATAGAAAAATAGGAACTACTAGACACAAATTTATGTTATCCTACTTCTTCTAACCCACTTTAAGAAATCACATATGATGGAAAATTAAAATTCAAGGAGAAGAATAATGTGAAAATAAATGAACAATCCATCCATTGTCATAAAGTGAAAATATCCATATAGGAGTATTTCCAAAATAATCAATATCCATAAATCATTGAATGAAGGCACATCCTTCAATAATAAGGAAAAGGCATGAAATTCAAACATCCAAAATAAGGGACTTTGTAATAATAAAATATGCTCCTTAGATCTTGAAATTTAGACACAATGTTAAAAAAGGGAAAGGCTTATGAAAATAATAATAAATATTACCTTAAATACGGTTGTGATTCTTCTTGTAGATCACATAGTCTATCCTCTGAATTCATTGTGTTCCCATGTTCATATCTCACAATCAAAATTTCCTAACTCGCATTTGGAAATTCACCCAATTGAACCCCAATGAATAAATCCATCTTAGGAAATCCATGCCCCCCTACCTTGGAAAAGTTGAACAAGCTCCTCTTAAATGTATTGCATTATTTATAAAATTATTTATTTTAATAGAGTTCTAATAGCCATTAACTCGTAGAGTCACTTTATATAATTTGGTCAATTCACATTAGATTGAGAAATGGCGATCCCCATGTTGTTTTGGATTGAATATTTCTTGTGATTGCTTCTTCCTCTATTTGCATTTAATTCTTGGTAAACCTAGTTGACTATTTTTCTTAAGACAATGTCTTCTCCTTTTGTTTCATGCAATGCACTTGTGTGTTGAAGACTCACCATCCACCATGACCTTATTTTCCACTATGGACACTTTGTTATAAGGTTTTTACCCATGTAAATTCCATTTAATTAATGGATTCTTCTTTATTTATCATATTTGCATTATTTGACCTTCACTTTCTTTTATTCACTACTGAATAATTTTACATCATGGTTTTTGTTATGTGAATTATGGTTCACACAATGATAATTTAAAAATATAATTTAAAGGAATATATTTTTTCTTTATCCTTTATAATTTATGTGGTCCTTTTCATTTTGTCTAATGTATCTTTGTATTTCCCCATAGTCATGTGAAAAATAATCCATATTAAAAAATAATATCTTCATGTATATTTGGGCCACCTAGTTTTAAGATGCCAAGAATTAATGAGTTCAAAGTGATATATAACCAAATTGTATGAAAGGTGACTACCATCACTATTCCTAATTATATGGTCCACTCCAATTTTGTAACATAGAATCAGATAATTAACCGATGAACTCAATTACTAAATAGTCTCATCATTTGTATGTAAATTAGACTTGAACACATTTGGAAACCCTTATTTTCTACACATAAATACGACTCATCATGGTACCTCTCGAGTATGAAGAGATATAACAAAATACATTATAATAAATTACTTATTTATCATAACTACAATAAATTTTTTGTTTTCTACGATCACATATGGAATAATCAAAGGGTAGATGAAATAAAACATGATCTCAATCATATATAATAGCTTGATAAACAAATCCAACACTAATTAATTCTTAACCATAGAACTAAATAAAAATTAAGATGAACGAAGTATTACAAGCCTAATTTTAAGTTTAAACCACCATATCTTATGTTAAGAAATTTATTTTCTTGATTTCAAACCAAAAAAATTAAAAAGCAGTCAATGTGATTTTGAGTTGAAACCAACATATGTCATGTAAGAATATGATGTAAAGTGGGCTTGGTATGAAAAATGACAAGCTTACCTACATCTTGGATTAATGTATTGTCCTTGGTTACTAAAATACTAATTTTTAATTATTTCACATGTTAATATTTACAACCTCCTCCTAACAACTACTATAATGAAAAATTGGCTCCTTGGTTGGAATTAATTTTAAATCGTCAACAATTAATTTACACAAAGACATTAGGTTTCATGATAAAGATTGTATTTTATCTTATTCTAACTTTTGGTGGGTGTATTCTTATGTTAGTATTTTCCTAACTAATTATATTCTTTAATAATTATT